>OMLF01009904.1:314-11443 GCA_900302615.1 Holocentrus rufus
GGCAGAAGCCCACCCAACCTGACTGTCACAACAAGAAGCTTATAAAAATCCAGCAAACAACAATTAAATCTCTGAAATTCTACGATTAAGTGAGTGATCATTCTACTGTCGGTCGTCATCAAGTCAGCATGTTACCCTGTAACACTGTGAAAACAGCCTCCACTAGGTGGTGCAATATTTTTCTAGCTGTTGAAACAGCAGCTCTCCTGAGTAGTCAAGATGTCAGCCGTAATACTTTTCTTTCTCCCATTTCTGTCATGTAGTAAAGCTCTGTTTTTTTCTGGTACACAGAAGCAGCATTCAAACTCAATTCAACTGTATTTTTGGCATTTGGGTAAAGCATAAAATACATTTGTCTTTGATAGGACATTCACATTTCTAACCTAGATATAGATAGCTTAGTAAAACCTCTATCAGGAGCTGTGCTCAATAATCACCACAGACATTTAGGAATTTCTCACTCTAATAACAAAAAGATAAATTGACCTCTGGAGCATGTTCTCAAAATTTAAAGAAATTATTGATATCATTGCACATACATAGGCAGTGGTCTTGGTGAGTTCATGAACTTGTGGATTAAAGCCAGAAGGGGAAAATGTTCCATCAAACTAAGCTGTTGTTTTAAATTAAATGACTGATCACACACTCAGTCAAGCTGGTATAACATGCTGTATGAGAGCATTACAGCGCACTGACATGTCCTTTGTAGCATCTGTGAGGAAGTACTGTGTCCATCTAGCTGTTTATCAGCAAGACCAACACCAGTAAAACTGTCTGTGGCTCTATTAGGATTAAGCTGTTGTTTACATTTGATTGCCAATATTTATTTGACATTGATGTGAGTGTGGGCTTTTGTATTACTCCAGCAGCAACCCATAATCAATTTAATCTCAGGAGATGTCAGTCATTGGAGTCGCAGTCTGTAGTGTTCCACATGGCTGGATAAGATTCTGCATGGACTGTGTATGACTTAGGCTTTGAGTATTGAGCTCTTTTATTTGAGTGCTTTTCAGCCCTCTGGTCTGGGTTCTTCAAGCAAGCCCGTAGCCATTACCCAAGTGAGGCGGCAGCAGCTACTGTAGATTAGTCAAAGCCATCCATGCAGCGTTGCCCACCTCCTTGATCTGCTTGCTAATCATCCATGAATGGCAACCTGCTTGAGAAAAAGCAGGAAATTTGCGCTATAGCTGATGTTTCCCACCTCCATTCATGCAGCTCCCACTTGTCCACTGCACATAATGGGTGCCAATCCATCCCTTCCACACACACCACGAACAAATCTATTTTTGCTTTGTATCATAGTGTGGCAGAGCCCTAAGAATTTGTTTTCTGACAGCAAAAACATGGTGGATATGAAATCAGTAATAATTAGCTCTGTCAGTGATAAAAAATTGAACGTAGGCTGGTATAGTTTATGTCAAATCAATGATTAGCCCGAGCACATTCTACATACATGGATGCTAAAAATAGCTTGCTTTCGAGGTGGGAAAGGAGAAAAGTCCTTTCGGATGAGTGATTGCTATGATTAGAGCCAGGCATCCACCCCAGTTGGACATACAGCAGACAACCCCAGTGGCTGAGAGGGCCATAGGCATGGCAGAGAGGTACATGCTGCGCCTCGTGGGGACAGGTGAATTGGAGCATGTTAACTCTGAAACAAAACACTCGTCAGCCCGGCATAAGCCCCCGTCTCCGTCATGTGTGGTAATTACAGTGTTAGTTTTAATCAGGGTAGCCACCGTCCACTCTGTCTGCCTGATGCTCCTGTTTTAAACTGAGTCATTTCTCACCTTGTATTGTTCTAAGTGCCTAACCTCGCATTGCGGGTGCAAAGTGCTGGAAACCGCTTGAACAATTAAAGAAATTTAAGTCAGTGTTTTTTCATTACTTGCCCTGATTTAAGTGTTCTCCCCCTTAACCTTTTGACTTTTAACTGCTGGCACAGTACATCGCTGGAGTGAGATCAAGCCGCACACGTCATTATCAGCCACCCACCCACCACTTTGGCCAGTTAACTTTTGTTGCTGGACAAGCATGCCGCATGTGGTACACTTCAAACCCTATATGTGGCACCTTTGAACCCATCTGTGCTGGCTTCATTAGCCTGTTTTAGTCTCCAAGACACACACACACACACACACACACAAGCATGCATGCACACACACTGATTAATAGGATCACCTTTTAATGATGGGACCTGTCTATTTGCCATGGCAAACGATTTCCTAAATGAATGAGATTTGTTGTTTGTGCTCAGAACATTTTGTATGAACAACCCGGTCTCAGCCTGGTCTAACATGTGTCCCAGGTAGACTTTAGCATGGCCGGTATATGCTGACATATACAGGACACAAACTGAATAACCTCACAGTTGGATGATAAGACTCTTGCCTATGAAGGTCAGAGCTGGGAATTTGTGATTGGATTTTAACTAGCGTTGCTATGGGGACAGGTGTATTTTGACATCTGAGCTCAGAAGCCATGGTCATGTAGGCAGACTGAAAAAAAACAAGCTTGTGTTGCAGTAATTATTATTATATAGTATATAATTCTTTATTTTGGATAAATTGCATTATTTTCATTCATCACTAACAAACTCTACATATGCTACATAGAATGTAACCTCAAATAAAAACTTTTTTTGCCAGTTTAACACATGATTTTAACAGTGTGCTTACTTGGGATCTCTGTATATTGTGATCATGCTGGATCAAATCGTAACAAAAATCAAATCTTGGATCAAATGTAACACAAACTGTGTTACATTTTATTCCCTGTTCATTCAATTTCACTAACCACTGAACATGAACAAAACTGACGGGAAGAGCAATTTGTAAGTAAAATAGAGTATCCTCACATCAACTGCATAGAAATTACATTGGTGGGTTTAAGAACAGGTGGATAAATATGCATAGACAGTTAGATGGACAGTTAGGTACAATAGAGAGAGAGAGAGAGAGAGAGAGAGACTGCAAGAGGGAAATCAGTTTTTTAAATTGATACCTCTGTGTTGGACATTCAAACATGGATATTATTTAACATCTGAAATTCACAAGGTTGGTTTAAAGTAAAACACACACACACACACACACACACACACACACACACACACTATAAGACTGTTCACACTGTTGTCTAAATGCTCATTGATATGCATTTCCCCCTCTTTCCCTGTAGAAAGTCCCTCGTTGTACTATGTGTACACCACCTGGGGTTTCTGCATCTAAAGCATTGGTGATTGAAAACATGTTGATGATTAAATAACATGTTTATCCTCAGCATAGTCAGAAATACATATTCAATGGGAACACGGCGTATAGGCTACAGCCTGACTTCAGATCAGATTATTAACATGCACAAAATTATCACTAAATAATGTGTTGTTCAACAAAACTGTGTCAAGTAGATTATGAATTGATATTCCCGGAGCTTGCTCGCACACATTCTCCCCATCGCTTAGCATCTAGATGCCGAGGCAGTGTGAGGTTAAACGCAAACCTTGACCAGCTGAGTAGCAGCGAGGCTCACTTTCATTACACTTTATATATTTAATTACACTGTGGTGTTTGCATTTGATTATGCATGTACCGTCATGCACTAGCATGGTAAAGGCTTGAACAGTGGACAGAACGTTTTGATGTGCTTAACGCCGGCTATAACTGTAAAATCACTGCAAGGATATTGCAGGTGTTGGACAACAGATGTTCTTCCAGCTAAGGAAATCATTTGAATGCAGAATACTTGTTTGGGTGTCTTCCATATTTTTCTCAGCTGGCAACAAATTAGTCACTCATTTTCTTCGACAGAATTTATCTTCCAAAACCTCCAAGAGTTTTGAAACAGAACACCTGCTCAAATGTAAATGTTGACAGACTGAAACGCACACACACACACACACACACACACCTTTGTGGCCCTTCTTGTGGCATTCTCGGAGGCTGCTGACTTGAGTTGATCCTTGTGGAAAGGGAGGAAGCAGGTGAGGACTGAAACATGCAGGCGGCACAACATGAGAGCAGCGGCCGGAGCCGGAGCTCAGTGCGTCACTCCGACTGAGATGTAATGTAACGCTACAGTACACAAGGGAGAGCAGACAACAGCAGGGAGGAGGATTAGCAGAGCCACCTTTACTCGCATGTATTGTTCAACCTTATGTGTGTTATGCATGGAGGCTGCTTTCTGCCTCTGTGTCGCTCTCTGCCACGTCCACACACACTGCAAACACATGCACCCGCACATAGGCACTATACATTTGATTGTTGTCATCATTAAATAAAAGTGTGTCGATGAATGGTGGACATGTGAAGCTACATGAGACACTTCCACATCTTAAAATCTCAGCTTTTCCACAATTTCTCCTTACTTTGTCTTTGAAAGTGTGTGAGGTATAAAAAAAAAAGGCTCCAATCACTCAATCAATCAATCAACCAATCAATCAATCAATCAATCAATCAATCAGTTGTAAACCAATCTGACACTTTGTTCTAATACAAAGGGGCTGGGGGGTTGTACGTAAAGTTTCAGTGTATAATAGTGAGTCTTTAGAGACCTTCAGAGTCATTTGTGTGCATGTGTGTGGATGCATATGTGTGTGTGGTGTATGTGCATGAATTGGTCTGCGTGGCCCCACAGTGTAAAGTTTGCAAAACCATATTTCCACCATCTTTGAAACATCTTTCTTCCTCTGTGGATGAATTCCCTGGTCTCTGGTCAGATAGTTTGATTAATGTGTTAACACAATCAGCTCAACTTGCGACCAGTTTCTCCTCCTCTCCCTCGTCCTCCCCCAGGTCTCCCCCCCTCTCTCTCTCTCTCTCTCTCTTTCCATGTCTCTGTTTTCATCTGTCTCCCCTCTTGACCCACCTGAGAGCAGATCCGAGGAACGCCTTGGAGAATGGCGGAAACCGTGTTGAAAAAAAAAAGGTGAACTGACTTGAAAAAAAACATACATACAGTAGACACCTTGAAGCAACGCTCTCCAAATAGCTCAATAGTACAGTGTGCGGGAAATAGATAAGAAACTTCTGAATCAATTAAAAAAATACAGGAACTCTGTAGACTATTCATAGCTGTAAAAATAAACCAGCAGTCTGACTCTTTCTGGAAAAAAAGATGTCTCTTTGGGAAACAAGTTTTCTTTGTGTTTTCCAAATGAACAATTCGGATGCATTATGCTTTGAAGCCTGTGCAAGATCAAAGCTAATCGCAGCCTCCTGAAAAAAAAAAAAAAGAAAAAGAAAAAAGACACAGCTTTATAAGAAGTAAACAATATCTGAACCTAATTTTAACAAAAGCGAGATGTCAAATCAATTAGCCTGTATCTTGTCCAAAACTGCTCGGCTTACAATCATTTCCCACTGAGGAAGCGGAAATCGAAATGAGCAAGCAGCCCTAGGAGTTTGTGCACTGATGAGCTGCATGTCACATTCATTATGCCAGATACGGGTTAGCTGTGTCTCTGCAGTCTGCGTTCATGTATTTGTAATAATAAAATAACAGTGAGGTGTTCTGCTAACTGAAAAGCAACTGTTTATGTTATGCATGACTGGATATACTGTAAGTGCTTTCCAGTACAATGCTGGCATGATTTATAAAGAGCACTGTACCCCTCTCCAGAGCGAGACTCACAGCTGTTTAGTGTCTATGAATCATAGACTGTATAAGGCTGGTGCATAAACTGCATGAGACAGTTTTTGCATATTTAATTTGGGCTTTTTGTACAGACAAAGATTCAATACACCCTTGTTACACAGCAACTCTTAATATTTTCTTCATCTCTGTCCTAACCCACAAAATCCCCAAATTAAAATAATAAACAGCCTCGTACAAACGGGTAAAAAATAATTACTGCCAATTTCGCTGTTCCTCCAATTTATCTTTGCTGTGTGGTACCTGGCAATGGTTTTCAGGTCCCTGGTTATTATTAAGACATCAGTGTCAGTGTCTAATCAGTATTTGTATGCATTTGGTTTATTAATTACATCGGTTGGTATGAACTCGGAGCACTTGGTGAGAAATATCAAAAGCTGACGCCTGTGTCATGATTAATTTCGCAGTGAACAGTCTCCGCGATGTCAGTGGTAATTAGGCATCACCCATTGCATAACACACCATGTGTCAGGGTGGGTGGCACTTCAGAGTTTGTGTGTGAGTGTGTGTGTGTGTGTGAGAGAGAGAGAGAGAGAAAGAGAGAGAGTGTGTGAGATCAAGAGAGAGAGAGACAGAGAGAGAGAGAGGGTGAGAGATAGAATGAGAGAAAGAAAAGTGAGGGAGGGAGAGACAGCGAGAAAGATAGATGGCCTAAACCTCTTGCAGTAAAACCAAGAGAAACTTTTGCATTAATATAGCTCACAACACTCTCATATCTTGCTCTAGCTAAGTCCTGGACTCTATGGTCTTATTATTCTGTGCTGTATAGTCCATCTGCAGCAGTTTGTCTGGGGTGCTCGGCACAGAGCAATTAAGAATTTTCAAAGGGACGTACAATCAAATCATTAATGTGAAGGTCTTTTCTATTCTTCAAATTTGCCTTCAGGTCATACTGAGGACGATCATTTATCTGTCTATCTATGTAGCTAGCCGGCTGCTTTATTTGCTGGTCGTTTTTTACATGAGTGGTGCCCAGATATCTTTGCATCTTGAAGCACGGAGGGCCAGCCCAAGGTGACAGGAGGGTGCACACCCTGAATTTTGGTCGTGGATCCCCTTTTAAAAAGAAAAAAGTTGTCTCTAAGGAGTGCTTTGGATCTCCTTCATTTTTAAAAAAGTAATGAATATAAATTAATATATGCCCATCGAAATATCTCGGCCATGTGGTGGAAGCAAAATGCAGTGCAATGTTAAAGTGAACTAGTTTATTCAGTAAAACGTTTAAATGATGAATGGCCTGCACAGTATTCCCCCCTATTTTTGACAATGAGCCATTTATGAATCTACTTCTGTTTAATGAAATCCATCAAGTATTATGATCTTGTGGCTACATTAAATCTTTATTTTATCAGGTTAGTCTCTGGACATCTAATTTTCAACAGTGACCTGCAGACATGCAGTTTGCCTGGCAAAGACCGTGTTTGGTTGAAACTTTACACAGAATTAACTACAAAGGGTGAATTAATCCTGTTTTTTTTTTTTTTTTTTTTTTTTTTTGCATTTTTCAAAAATAAACAATGGCCCATAACACTCAAATTAACACAGATTGGGATTTGATGTGCTCCGCAGCCAGATGGCTTGCTCACTCACTCTCTGGCGGGCTGGCAGTGCAGCTGAGGACGCAGGCACTTCCAGAGCGGATTTGAAAGAATCTAGGCCAGAGAGAGTGGGGCTGCTCTCGGAGACTAGCCGCCAGTGCTGTCATGTTTTAGTGCACATTTTCTATTTGAGGCAGGAGCTGCTACACAGAGAGAACTGCAGTGTGTGTGTGTGTGTGTGTGTGTGTGTGTGTGTGTGCATGTGTGTTTGTGAGCAGTGATTGGAAGTAGAGGAATTGCTTGCTAGAGATGAAGGACAAGTGGACTCATCTCAGTGCTGTGTAAACAGGCTTGTGTAAAACATGCATTGCTTCCTGCATTTTTCTCCGGACCACATATAGTACGCCTATTGACAGCACTGTAGACCTGCGCATCAGTGCTGTGGAAAGTAAAAACAATTAGGGTGACAGACACAGAACTGACAGCAGAACTTCTGGTAATATCAACTGACTCGTGACAAAACAGTTGTCCGAAATCCAATATGTACCAGAATCCGGACTGAGTGAAATGTAAATATGAAGGATAAAATGGATTGGTGAGACAGTATACTGTATATACAGTATGCATCAATGCAGAGTGACTCCAGCACTGGCATAGAGATCAGCACTTTTGTAAACATTGTTGCTCAGACATTCAAATGCAACTTTTAGAGCTAGTCATTATTCAAAAGCCGAGCCTCCATCTGGAAAGTGGCAAACTTGGCTGTTTTCCTGGTGTTGCTGTGGAGGAAAACTGGGTCTGTGTGAAATTGCAAGACTCACGATACTTGGCTAAGGTGTAAATTTGTCTGGCTTCGATGATCATTTTCCTCACAGTCTCACTTTTGCCAATGGGGAAGGGTTAAAGTTGTTAAAAGACTCTGAAACTTTTCAGGTTGTGAACATGAGTTTTTCTGTCCTTAGTGACTGATTGTAAAATAGCGCACATGGTGGGAGGAAAGGCTAGCATCCGTAGAAGTAATATCATTCTGGCCCCTCAAACTGAAGGCTGCACATAACTGAGGGAACCGTTTAGACTATTTCCTGCCATCACATGAATGATTTCACAAAATTCAACCATGAGCTGATTGCAGTTCCCAGACTGTTTCTCTTAGAGTTTGGGGGACTTGAGAGCTGAAAGGCAAAGTACTGTACGTTTTGGTGAGCATTAGCTTGCTTGGTAGCTTTGAAAGTAAAGAAATTAGGCTGGAAATAAGGGGCTAGGTTGTGGTCAGGTGTCTTGAGGCCTCCACTGCAGAGACCTGTATGTTGCTTCAACAGAGACCGGAAAACAAACCTAAGGCATGAGAATGAAAGGAGAAATATGAGCTGACAAAAGACAAAAGAGACACAGGCAGAGTAAAAACAATAATGAGCACAATAAGTTACTGGCACTTTATTCTTAGCAAGAAAAGGCTCTTATAGAATTAGTCTTGAGAGGTAAAAATGCTTTGATTTCCTGTGGATCCATCGCAGTAAGTTGAAAGAAAGAGTTAAAAGAAGCAGAGACCATAACAAAGACCTTTCAGTTGGCGTCAACGGTACGTATAGTTCAGTGTGGCCTTGTCCTTTTGTCCTCCCCGTAGCTTTGATAATTCACAACTCTATTGCAATCTCGATGATATCTCTGCAGCATGCCAAAATGGCCGCATTACCAAAAAACACAGCACATCAAGCTCAACAGCAGATTCATATTAATTACAAACTGGCAAAGTTGTTAATATAACTCTGCACTCAAAGCCAGGAGTCTGTGTGAATGGCCTGAAGTGCCAGACAACACCTTCTGTTTCGATCGATGGCCATCAGCATGCACTCCCCCTTACACAACCAAGGCTGCTCTGCTATATATACCAGCCTGCACCGCCTGAGAGGAATCTCCTTTCAGAAACTAACTTTTGTTTCCTTTTATTTTTTATTCTTTTTGCAACCTCATTATCTCTGTGTTTGTGAAGGGCTGCAGATGTGCTTCCAGCCTCTCCCAGGAATTTAGTTTATTTTTAAGATTAACATTAAGAGAAAATAAAAAGAAAAATTCTCCAGTACAAAGTAACAAAAGCAAGCTCTTATGTGTCTGTTTGTTTTTGAGGCAAATGAAATAAAACTCTGATGTAGAGGATAAATTAGGAACATATGTGTGTTCTGACAGCATGAATATCAAAGACGATTGAACTGGGTTATCTATAATGAGTAAACACGTTTCCCCCTCACACAGAACAATACTATACTTAACTATGCCACAGCTGGTTGTTTTGGTGTTTCCTGTAAAATAAAATAACAGTCCGTAGACTAAAGTTGTTCATTAGATGACCACATCACAAATGTTTCTTTGTTTTTACTGTATTTTCAACGACATTGTTGGGTTTCCTGCACTCAGAAAGACAGCAATAGCCTTTGGTTGTTCCGTTTCAAACAGCTATTATGAATCTGGCTTTTTTTTTTTTTTCAACCATCATTGCAAACAGTTGAATGACTAAATTGTTGTTATACAAATAAAATAATGCAGTTCTCTATGATCCAACCACAGACTAAGCAATTATAAGAAGTGTATGACTTTTTATGCAGTGTAATCTTATTAAAAGATTCATTCCAAATTTTAAATATAATTTTTAGAAAAATGTTGCCAGATGTTAATTATTCAAAACAAAACTTCATGGTATTATCTAAAATTTTACCATTTTTTAAGCACGGGTCTGACCACAGTGTTTTTATGGTTTTGAAATGGAACTCGTACAGTGTTATTTCCGCATTTAAAATCAAAACTCTAAATTTTGGACAGCAGTTACCTTAGCACAAGGCAAACAAAAGGCAATTTCTGATTCAACACCCTTCTTCATTCTCTATACTGTTACTTTTCTCCTTGGGATTGAGTGAATCGTTTCCCATGTGGAGGATTTCTTGATCATGACACATTTTATAATTTCTCACAAATACAAATCCTCCTTTGAAGCATAGATATCTTACATCTGCGTGGTTATATATTGACAGAAGAGCATGCTTGACAAATATCAAGTTATCTGAGGATTAGAAAACTGGCAACCTTGGCATCCTTACTTTCATTATTTAGTATTTTCTTTTCCAAAGGCCTCAGAACAGTCTGTTACATTTGCTTACCCAGTCAATAGTTTAAATGTGCTCCATAAGGCACAAAGAGAGAAGGTCCCTTTGAAAACATCCACTCTTTCATCCTCTCCATTGTATCAACTCTGCATGATCAGTTAACTGGCAGAGCTGATAGTCTGGAGAGGATGAAAGTTAACTTTTATGTTCATTGTTTGATGGGTGAGATCCACTCAGGGATATGTATGGGTGTTGATGCTGATATTGAACATCTATTGCTTGCAGCCTTTGCCACACATAACAATGACAAAGTCTCTCTTGCATAAAGGTGTACAGTGCTTGTGTAAAAAAGTTGAAAAAGTAGGCTAGATGATCTCCTCTGGTAGAAGCTGTCGATCCACTTAAAGAATTTGCTTTCAAATTATGCCAGTCTGAGGCACGGCCGTCTATCATTGGCAAGCATATTATTTGTGGATTGTAGGGAAAAAAATGCAGCTTGCTCTCACACAAAGCTACAGTAGGAAAGGCAACTGTGCCATTAGTGACTGTTGACTCACATGGCTCACATGGTCAAGCCCAACTCTCCAGCAGGGGATGCTATCTGGATTAGTGGAGTTAATTTGGTGGGGCGACTGTGGCAGAGATAGGCTTTGTTCACACTGGAGGGCAAATTTGATTTGATTTGATTTTGAGTGACTGTCCAAATCTCAAGATAAAAGTGACCAGATCTGATTTGTTTGTCAGAATAATAGTAATAATAATAATAAAATAATAATAATTAAAAGGGAGAAAATCTTGATAATTGTGATCTTTTAAAGAATCTCTCTTTAATCCCCCCCACCCCCCA
>OMLF01009904.1:11463-23280 GCA_900302615.1 Holocentrus rufus
AGATCTGATTTGTTTGTCAGAATAATAGTAATAATAATAATAAAATAATAATAATTAAAAGGGAGAAAATTCCGCCCACTTATATGTGGTCTTGATAATTGTGATCTTTTAAAGAATCTCTCTTTAATCCCCCCCTATTGTAATTAATCTTAGACTAATTAACAAACTATCATTTTTATCAAACAAATTCAGAGTACATTTCTGTACTTCAACTACAATCTTTTATAAACTGTAGCAATATTTTAAAGACATTCCTAACTGGCTTCCATATCACCGCACTGAAACATCACTTGTCAGGGTCATTAATGATTTATTACTTCCTGCAGACTCTGGTAGTCACGCAGTTTTAATTATTTTAGGTTTTTGCTTTGCCTTTGACCATGCTATTTTAATTAACTGCTTGGACAAATAGGTGGGAATCCCAGGCTCAGCCTTGGACCAGTTTCACTCCAACCTTTGCAATAGGACCTTCTCTGTGGTGGTAGGTGAGGGTTCTTCCTCATGTGCCCCTCCTTCTCGTGGTGTCTATTTTGAGCCCTTTGTTGTTTTATCTATACATATTCTTCCCCTATGACATATTATTTGTAGACATAACATTCATTTTCACTGTTATGCTGATGACACTCAGCTGTATGTCCCTGTTACACATGATGACCCCTCTGGCCTGGCACATCATGCTGTCTTGTCTTGCTGACATTAAATGCTGGACGTCTGAGAATTTCCTCCAGCTCAGTGACAGTAAACCTGAGGTCATCCTGGGCAGCCTGCCAGCAAATACTGAATCCATCTCCCACAACAATGGGGTGATTTTTGAGCTGGTCTTTCCTATAATGCTCAGGCAATTTTCCCTACAGTTTAGAATTATTGAAAAAAATGAGGCCATTTATAACTTTCTGCACTTTAGAAAAAGTTTTAAAATTATGCTTCTATATTATCCTGGCTTAATACTGTGATAGCTTATATGTCAGACTTAGCCAGAAACTCGTCTCCTATGTTCAGTTAGTGCAAAATGCTGCTGCAAGACTTTAAACCATCTCTAGGGGGAGGGATCATAATGGGCCAATCCTGGCTTCTTGACACTGGTGACCTGTCTGTTTAAGGATGAAATTTATGACTTTTGTTTTTAAGGCTTTTCATGGACAAGCAACAAGTCACGTTGTGGACATGCTGGCTCCCCATGCCAATCCCCAACCTGAGATTCTCTGGCTCTGACCTTTTGGCAGATCCAAGATCTTGACTAGTGTGACCCAGGTTTTCATGTTTGAGCACCTTGCCCCAGGATCTCAGGACTGTAAACCCTGGTGGTCACCATGTAGAGTGTGGACCAAGTATTTATGAGTGCAGCAGCCCGGGTTCAATACCAGCTTGTGCTCTTTGCTGCACGTCATCCCCTCTGCCCTGTATTTCCTGTCTCTCTCCACTATAACTATCCAATAAAGCAGAAATGGCCAAAAGATAATCTTTAAAAATAACTGTAAACTCTGTGCTTTCTTGTAAAACACATCTTAAAAGCTGTTTATATTTGAAGGCCTTTTTTTAGTTGTTCTGTTTTATACCTTCACTTTTTTCTGTCTTAAATCATTTTAAAATCTAGCTGTTTGTCGTTATTATTTTGTTATCTAAATGTATTTGTGTTTTATTCTATGTTCTATCTGTTATTTTATGCCTTATTTATGTGCTGGGATTTTATTTACTGTTATATGGTTCTACTGTTTTATTGTTTTTTACATACTGTGAGGCACTTTGTTAACTGTTTTAGAAGTGCTGTATAAATAAAGTGATTATTTGATTATTTTTAATGCGAGAAATGTTGACACATGAGAGATGCGTGTTGTGTACGTTATGGTTGTTGTTGTTCATGGATGTATTTTGATGTCAAAATGCTGCACAATTGATGACACTGATGAGATGAGATTTTTTTTTAAAATCTACATGAATTCAATTTAACAGTTCAACCTGACCTGCGTGTCAAGAAATGTCATTTGAACAACATTTGAATCCACAGAACAACATGGTTGAATCTGATATAAAAAAAAAATCTGATTTCAAATGGCTTTTTCGTCAGCCAGACTGCAGAAAATCCTCTGCCTCAAATAAAGATATGTCCAAAAAAATAATAATGTAGTTGTGTGTCTGAAGATAGCCATAAAGTAGTGAGTTGAATTCACTCTTCTGGCAGAAAAACCAGCCTTTGTCTGACTGAATTGGCTTGTTCAGTAGTGTGACCATGCACTATGAAGTACTTGTGGGTTCAAGACTGGGGCAAGAGTCACTCCAACATGAAGCTGTGATTCTTGCAAATGGCACCTGTTAACACTTATGAAATGTGTTCGGTAATTTATATGCATGAAGACACAGAACCGTTAACAGTTTTTTTCTCTTTCCACACCACAAATTCAAGATTCTATAGCTTGTATTTTTAGTGTTTTCAGTTTGGCTCACATAGTCCATACCATACATTATAGTAGATTACAAGTAGATGCTTTTGTTTCCCCAACTTTTCCATATTTTTTGCATCCTCAGTCGCATTCTGAGCCACAGGAACGTCTTGCCATGAATTATCTCTTTGATTGCCTGTGTAGGAGGAACATTTACAGTAACGAGGGACCTGGGAATAGGATTTACTGTTCCATATGTCCTCCAATGACATTACTCCAAGTGATGATGGTGACAGTCATAAATTGCTCCTGATAGCTACAACAGATAAAACCTGCATGGGATTTGTTTTGCACAGTGCTGGCTAACCAAGGCTTGCTTAATAAACCATTTCATCACTTTCAATTAGAACACTGCTATGTGACTTCTGTGATAAAAGATTACAGCAAATTGCATCAAATGCCTTCAACAGCGATTTAGCTCGCATCCACTGTCAACGGGTTCCGTGCTGAATATTCTCCATAAATGTTTGGGCAGTCTAGTGATTCGCTGGGAATACCCGCCGCTGTATTATGTTGTTTTCAGCCTGTCACTCTCCATCTCCCAAAGAGGCATCAGTCTTCATCTACACTGTCATCCCAGCACATGTTCCATTTACCACGCATTAATCTCACTCAGCTTCTCATCATCCTCTCTTGTCTTGTCCCTTGGGATACCACAACATATACAGCATGTTCTGCTTGCTTGAATACAATATGGCTGCATCACTACACATTAAAGGTTAACTGATAGCCACAATCAAACTTCCATAACTGCATTTAGTCTCCAACGTGTCACCGGCGTGCAACAATATAACCATTCAAAAATTCAGACAGTATTACTCCAGGTCCAATGCAACAGACCTAGCATTGTCCGAGCAAGGCCATTATAAACTTGTCACAGTGCTCCTGAACTAACCTTTTGATAAGCCCTCAGGACAGTGTAAATTAAAGGCATTAAATCATGATTTGGTAGGGTGTGAGGGTGCTTATGGAGACATCCCCTTCACAGTCTAGTGGTCAGGGTGGAGGTCTGCGGTGGTCAGTGCAGACAGGTCATCCCACAGCAGTGACGGATGGCTTTCATCAAGGGGCCCATGGGCTCACTGGGGAAATGTTCATGGAGACCGCTGCCAAAGGAGCTGATATTTATCTACCAGCAGCCTGCCAGCCTGGGTCGAGCGAGAGAGAAGCAAAGAGAGAGAGAGAGTTTAGTAAAGAGGAGAGCAGAGGGGTGGCCGATTGTATGTTACGAGCACCTATTATTGAACCGCTCCTACACCTACTGTCAAAATTTCTGCTGAAATGCAAATGCGATTTGGTAAGCAGATCCAATCCTGAGCGTGATTTAAATTCAAAGACATGTGTTTCTGTGTGAGGCTGCGACGTACTCGACAGCAGCCCCTTACTGCTCTAATTCAATAGCCAATGGAGACATCCTGAGACTGAAATGAAGCCAATTAGTAGAGGCAGAGCTGATTTTAAAGCACTGATGAAGGGAGATGTGCCGTGCTGGCTGCAGAATCTATTCCCTCACAGCAGACCAGCCTCAGTTTGGGCCACCATTAATATCCCATGAGGCACTGGGGCACGCTCCTGGCCAGCCGCCAGATTCCCAGTTATCTGTTTAAACAATTTTGCGGGCTATTTCAGGAACAAGCAACTCACCGTCCCTGCCCCTCTGGGGTGTGATGGTAACGACCCAGTTCATTTTAAACAATAACATCAGGAGGTGACCCGGCAACCAGTGCCCTCCACAGTCGAAATTTTGCATCGTTGCTAGATAGGGAAATTGTATATTTATGATGTTGTATATGAACTATATGAACGGTGGTTCATGGCTCTGTAACTCACTTCATCCATAGCTAATGTTTGGCAGATAGTCCACTGGTACTGTATGGCATCTCACCCTATCTAATAGCACCCGGAGCAAGATCAAGTTGTGGTTAGAGGTCATTTTATTTTATTTTATTTTTTTATATGTCTCAAATTAGGCTCATATAAGTGTCTTGCTGCAAGTCTAATGAATAGAATTATATGGTCATTAGGAAACAGACTTGCATGAGTGGCTCTAATTTGAATTTATTCAATCCTGAAAATAATTGCTTATCTCTATAGCCACTCCTAAATATAGGATCCCTTAATCCTTGATAACTGTGTAATTGTTGCAGGATTGGAAATGCAGGGAGTCCAATATAGAAATACAATATGAATAATGCAGTGTTAATGAATGGCACCCAGGTTAATAAGACTTTTCAGGCTGCACAGCCCACAGTAGTGTAAAACTCAAAGGAGAAAGCGACTAGCTGTTATCACTCATTTCATTCATCTAATTGACTTTTGTAATTTTGTGAAGTTTGTTTTGCTCTGTCCTAAATAGAGCTGCATGATGGAGAATAATGTTGGGAAATTGTAATGGATGTTAGAACTTGTTAGTCAGGTTGTTCATAAGACTATATGCTTTATTATCACACAGGAAATCAAGGTTCAGAGGTTCTGGCTCCATGCCCATTTCCTCCTTTTCTGTTATTCCATCTATATGTAGCAATTTATTCATTGTTACTCAAACAATGTTCATTTAAGACGCTGCAAAAATAACAAAAATAATAGCTTTAATATATCAACAAATATAGAAGGATGACAGAACAACAAGAACACCTATTCCTGTTGTCAGTCTTTGACTTATAACCACTGTTGTTCTTTGCCAACAGAGCTTTGTGTTTGGCATATGTTGTCATGAATTTTGAGACTGTTCCCACTGCCACTTTAAATAATTTTGTAGTTTTTACGAACAGTGCACCAGCAATTTGGGCACTGAGTAGTTGGGCTCTGTGGTGTCCTCATGTTGCTTTTGAAGCTCCAATATACAAGTGGTGGCTGTCAAACCGTTTTTAAATCTGACCCACACTGCTGAGTGGAATTCAACTTTGCATGACTCACAAATCTTGCTGCCTTTGTAATTTTGATTTAGTAACTTCAAACGTTAAACTGTCTTTTTATGTGTTTTTTTTCCAATATTTTGTTCAATCCCCGTATCTGATATTATCTGTAATGGATGCTTTCATGACAAGAATTTGAATAAAGGTATAATTCATGGCAATAATGTTTCCATATTCACTCCTGCCTGGGAGTGGGCTGCTGAACCGATTAAAACCTCATCAGTCCAGGAGCACGCTTGGCAATCTGATCACATCTCATGACTTTATTTAGAGTAACAAAAGAGGAAAACAAGCTTTAAATCATTTGAATTTGATGTGTTGTTGTGAATAGGAGCCTATCACCGGGGTAGAGTTTACAGTTGGGAATGGTGTTCTAGGCTTTTTTTTCTTCCACCAATCTAAAGTAATGTGAACACGTACTCCAAAGGCTATAAAAGTGAATATTTCATTAACTAGTTCCAACCCACCCACAGCTAAAGAGCCGCCAACATACCAAGGAGTGTCTGTGTAACCAGGACACTTGGAGGCATTTTTGATTTTCAATTTATTTATGCCAACAAAATTAGAAAACAAAATCAAAGGAGAACATGTTAAGTTACTTGTTACCACTTAAAAATAATTTAAAAGCTCTAATACTCTCATACTTACCAAAGTGTTAGACCCAGCAGTGTTTGCTAACGCCATTGATTTGTTATTGTTGGCAATTCTATTGCTCGTAGCGTGCCATGTAATTGACAGTAAATATTTTTTCAGTGCAAAAACAGCAGTTTGAGACTGAAACTGAAAAAAAAAAAAGAAATGCAAATTTAGAATAAATCAAGATTAGACCTCATATATTCCTCATTAGCATGCTATTGTAATTTGAGGACAAATGACAAGGGACTGCATATTCTACAAAACAAAAAAAAAAAGAAAAATGTATAGTTATTCTACTACTAACATTATCGGGATCACCAAAATAGTCTGTTATTACGCCAAGAAAAGAATAGTTGTGTTGTTGCTATGTGCTTAAGGGTATTAACATTAATGCAAATGTAATGCAAAGATGAATATTGTACTGATGTCTTTTTAAACCAAATGAAAATGCAAAGTGGTGAGCGGTGCCACAAACCTGAGCCCAGTTACCCAGACAATACATGCAAAGCAGTTTGAATTCCCTCTCTACAACTACTACAGAGGCCTAGTCCCAACACACACACACACACACACACAGAGACAGACACACACACACGCACAGGGAGATAGATATGGATGAGTTCATTTTGAAATCCATCCATTTTGGAAACTATAATGTAAAAGTGTTTTCCTTCTGTCAATTAAGTACTTCAGTTGGCTATAATCCTACAAAACATGTCATAATTTGTTTCAAGTCTGTGCTGTCAAACATTCTGTAACATTTTCAAATGGTAGCTATCTCATTTTGGAACAATATTTTTGAATTATTCATTAGACTGGATTACTTACAGTAAGATTTCATCCTTTTTCCTGTTATTATAATATGAGTCTGCAAGTACATGTGTATATGCGCTGGCAGGAGTGTGTGTGTGCATCCATGTTGGCGGGTGGCAGACTCTGGGTTTGAAGCCAGAGAGTTGATGTGCACCCACTAAGATGATCACTCAACAGGAAATACAGATTTTACCTCCAAAGGGACTATAACGTCCTCTGATGCTTTCTCACATGTTGTGTCTTGTTTTGCTCCACAAATTACAAGGCCATCAGTCCCGCAACAAAGAAGCCAGTGCCCACAACATCTAATATATGCCCCGACAACTGCATGTCCTGTTGTCTTTTTGATGTTTTTATTTATTTTATTTTTTTTCTTCCGACATGCCCACTCACTGTAAATCACTCTGGATAAGAATATAAGTCATAAAATGTATTAGCCTCACGAATATTTTAGGATTTTTCAATGCTGAGAGCAGTACACAATTATATGCTGGCTGGAACCTGAATATAGTAGTTTTATATTGACTACATTGCAGAGCATCTCCTGCACCTTTGAGTTAGAATTAAACATGCAACAAAACAATAGAAAGTCCAAATCCAGATTTTCCAGTGGGTATAAAGGTTTGAACTGCTGTCGTTTGGATTTGTCTTAGGCCTCCAGATCTGTTCTGACCTGTGGGAAAGTTTTGACTTTATTCATTCATTCATTTCATTCATTCATTACCACTTTCCTTCCTTTCTTTGTTTCCTTCATGCCAGCATCAGGCCTTTTCCGTCAGTAAGAGCACTGCAAAAATTGCCATCGTAGTCTCAATTAATCGAATTAGTCTCAAATTCAGCCTTAAAAATTTGTTTTTCTTAAAATCAGTGAAAGAATCTGCCAATGAGGTTAGACAATCCCACTTGTTTCTAATCCAAATCAATTTTTTTCCAGAATTTTCTTGAATCAAGTGATATTTTCTTGACACTAGTGGGCTGATCTGCCTAATTCTGTCTTGTCTCAGTGTTTTTATACAAGACTTTTACAAAAATCCTGCACTGCATTGGAAACAAGTGGAATTATCTAATCCCAACTGGAGATTCTCTAACTGTTTTCTTCTTCTTCTTCTTCTTCTTCTTCTTCTTCTTCTTCTTCTTCTTCTTCTTCTTCTTTTCCCAATAAGAGCGAAAAGAAACAACTTCACACCAGACTTTTTGTGATTGGTGAAAACTTTTGTGGAATTGGCCCAAGAAATACAAAGTCTTCACTCTGGTGTATATTTTTCCATACTGAGCAGACATTATGAGTCACTGGGCTCATATCGATATATCAATTAAGAATGACTATCCGGGGTAACTGTAGATTCATTACTGTGCTAGATCAAACACAGACTAGATCAAACAGCGTATAGATGCAGGCTGTACGTTGCATGTGTCACATACAGTAGTGATCAGCTCCCTCATTATTCGCTTGACTCTCACATGACACGCCTCACTCTTCTGAACAAGACCTTGAACTGGCTCTACCAATGACAGGAGGCCCTCGCCGTAATGACTGTACAGAGGAAGAAGACCTGCTATGCATCAGACTCACAGCCCTCAGATTGGTAAAGCACACATGTCAGCTGTTGAATTTGACTCAGATCCAAGGCTTGCCGGTAATGAAACGTGGGGGGGCGAGTCAGCCACTGCCCTTCGTTAATTGCATGTCTCGCATCGTCCTGGCCAGGACAGTTAATTGGAAAAGATCAAGGGGATTTACAGTGTTAATGAGCTTCCCGTGAACCCAAGTCATACTTTGGATACCAGAGGAGCCTGTACTATCTCTCACACTCACTGACCCTTCTGTTCGAGGAAAACTTTTCATTTCTGGAGCTTTGTGGTTGTGGCCAACTACTGCCTCATCTTCTGTGTTTGCTAGTATGAGCTCAGAGGGGAGCTGATGGTCTATTCTGAGCACAGTGCTGTTTAAACAGAACTAGCCAGTGCTTCATCACTATGGATGTGTGTGTATGTTCAACATGCATTATGCGGTGTTACAGGGTGCTATAGGTTGTTGCATATTACGGTACATGTCTGAAAGTACAGAATAATTTATCCTCTATCTCTTTTACCCTCTGAGATTTTATGCACACTATTTTAGTGAGGCCAGTGAGGGAGCCACACCCATGACTTGTCCAGAAAATGCAGCTTGACCCAGGTGCACAGCTGAAAAAAAAAAAAAATACAGGTAGCTCTGAATAGAAGCTGCACACTGGGATTTTGGAGACAGAAAAAATGACTTAAAAAAATCAGGAAATGCAAAAATATTATTGCAACCCTCAGTGCTTTTTTGCAGGGACGATTGTCCTGCACTTTCAGTCTGCCCACTGCACTTTATTAATTTTGTGATTAATAAAGATATTTAAAGATATTTATTGAAGATATTTAAAATTATATATTTGGATATTCTTTTTTTTTTTTAGCTTTTTTTATCTCCAAAATCCCAGTGTGTGAATTCTACTTAGAGCAACATACATATTGTTTTTCTGTGTATGTTCTTACCATCCAGTATATAGTAATAACTGCCATTACAGCTGCTGTGTCTCCACAGTTAATGTGCAGTTTGTCACTAATGATCCTTTTACCCATTAGAAGTCTCTGGCTTTCTGTGAATGTTTAGATCATGCTTCTGCATCTGTGTACTCTGGTACAGAAACTACATCACAGGAAGTAAAATGCTTGTTCTATATTTTCCCAACAAATAATTTACCATTTCTTGAATTGTTTTTGGCGGGATCCAGTTAAACAGTCTTTTTTTTCCCCTTTCAAAACACTTTCAAAATCAGGCTGTAACAGTTCTATGCAAGGAATCACAATTATCCTTCTTAAACCAGAGGAGCAATAGTCAATAGAAAACGTAATTATTATACAAAATTACAGCACAAAAGTACCAAAGGAATAAAAGTGTCACATACGGTGTCACATCCCATTCCCACAACATATCTAGTGTATCTACAACGCACGACAATATCTCCTATATTCATTCCTTCCATGCTATAAAGGCAAATTTCTCAGGGGTGACACACACGCACACACACACACACACACGCACACACTCACACACACACACACTACATCTACAGATTTTGCCAGACCAATATCCAATATGTATGTCTGAGTATGGCTGTAAATCTATAGCCAGAAATAAGACCAGCATAGCTCCACTGCCTCAAGGGAGTTACAGTGGTAATATACAGGCGGCCCTATAAATCATACACCTCTCTGACTGTCCAATCAATCTACAGCGCGGTGTTTACCCAAACTATCACCTCCACACTGCAACCCACTGCCTGTCAACACATGCAAAAAAATGTTACAGTGAAATTTCTGGTTAAGGTTTGGGTGTGCAGTTGGGTCAGACGTTCCCCTAAATAGTCAAATCAGGAGCGGAAAGAAATCTCAAATATTTCTTTCCAGTCGAACTTCTCTGACATCAATTAAATTTTACCTAAGTCATTGCAAGGGCACTCAAATGCATGTAAAAGAGTAGCTCACAAAAAAAGAGGAATTAGCTATCTAACTTACTTTACTATCTACTTACTTTTGAATCACCAGACGTTTCAGAAGTTTCGCCCACAGTCATTAAGATTGTGTGCAAGACTTCTCCTGATGAACATAATAATTTAACACGCGATTATCACTCTGAAGTTTCTTGATGGTTCATTACTTTAATTTACATTACGTTACATTGTGTCATTTAGCTGATGCTTTCGTCCAAAGCAGCTTCTACGGCACAGCTTATACATTTTGTCAACCGTTGTCAGTTCAATTAAGCTATTTATTTGTCAGCTTAATAAAGCTATTATTAACTATAGGAGTCTGGAATGACTGGTTTCCTGTGAATGTCAGTCCTTAATGTATTACTTTAATACTCTAACACTGAAAAAAGTATGATGTTGGTAATATCTGGCTTTGCAGCAGCAGTGCTTTCTGTTATTCCCTTTTTCACTTATCATATTACACACAACCAATGCTGTCTGTATCACTTAGGAAGAAATAACCTGGAGGTATCAGACCTTAACTTTTACCACATTGCTGGGCCATAGTGGGCCCTGGTCTAGATGCCAACTTTGCTTGGAGAACCCACGTTGTTTAATGACCACCAATCCCAATCAAGACAATCCTGAAAGACGAAGCTTTCGTCTGTTTTTCCTGTGTGCGAGGGAGACGAGAGGGGGTGAACATTAGAGAGACGACGGCGCAGAATTCATCGCTGCCATGCCTTTCAAAATTCGTTTCAACTCTGCCCACAGTGATATGACCCTTGGAAATTTTCTCTCAATCGCTGCCAGTGAGGAAACACTATCGGCAGAGATTGCCAAGACTACTGTACTCTGCTGGGTGCCGCTGCCCTGAGGATGGTTGTAGTGGAGAACACAGCACTAATGGATCTCAGCACACAGCCTTGGACTCCATCCTATCATACAGCTTCTCTGATTTGAAATATTCAAGCCACGGCGCTCCTGCCTGTCTATTAATATTTACTTCAACAAGCACTATACTCAGTCTGCTCTTGGTGGTGTAGGGAGGCTTGCGACTTTTACTGTTACTGGCTCATTTAGAAGCAAGATGGACACCAAAATGAAAGGGACAATTGTCATACCAGCATGAAATGGGCATTGCACAACAGTTTGCACTATGCTCTTTATATGTATATGAACTATAATAGGACGAGTCATGAATTAAGCAATAAAAGAGGAGGAATGCAGAAGTTTAAAGGCAAAATCTTCCTTAAAATGCAGTTTTATGCACAGCATGTCAAGACAGTAAGCATAGAAGTCTTTGAAGACAACAGAATAGATTAGAGCCCTGATTCTTTAAATTCTGGCTTTTGTGAGAGTTCTTTAAATTAAAAATACTGACTTAAAATCATTGGAATTATGTTTTAAGAGGCTCTACACTGTAAAAAGTGGAGGCTCTGGGTTACCTGGCAGCATTTTTGGACAGCTTCTCTCTCTCCCATTATGCTGACATGGGTGACAGATGCCAGCTCT
>OMLF01009910.1:1052-12812 GCA_900302615.1 Holocentrus rufus
ATACAATGATTTTTCACACACCAATTTTAAATCGTTAACCTCCCTGAAGATTCACACACACCTAACACAAGCACACACACATACCCACGTCTCTCAAACTGACAGACAACCTCAGACAGAGGCTTTATTTTCTTCCATCACACACACACACACACACACACACACACCTGTGAAACACATTGTGCGCTGTCTGGTTTCGTAAAAACAGGGCCGTTCCCCTCCACATGGTTTCCCAGCTGTCTCTCGCTTTTGTCTTCTCTCATTTCCTGAAAAAACTGTTTTGTTTCTGCCCCGGGCCGCAGCAGCTCAACGAGACCCGACTCCATCTGAGAGCAGCTCAACGTCGACTGGTTTTAACTGGTTTCACAGGTGGTAGTGGAGAGGAAACCCACCTAACCTCAGTTTACCAGTATTTTTAGTATCAACAAGGTACATGAAGACGGGCTTATGTTGTTTTAATTTGCCTTTATGTTGTCGTCACTTCTCTAATATTCTAGTTTTATTGTGGGAAATGTCCTGTATAAATATGGCAGGATGGTATACTAGTTGTTTGCCTGCACAATTGAAGGTCATAGTAAATGTGCGTGTTCTTTTTATGACTTTATGAATAATGCTATATAAATAGACCTGCCTTGTGTTAATCCACAACCTTCATGACGCAGTTTAACAGCTCTAAGTATTTTCCTTTGTCCAAAGTATCACAGGTTCCTGAGTGTTCACACATCTCTGCCGACAGCTGGAGCCTCGTTTGGTTATGTGAGTAATTACTATTGCATGTCTTGACATTTACACAGCTCACACAGGTATTTATGACTCACTAGACGAGGAAATACTAGCATGATGGAGGCAGTAGTGCAGGTTTCCCTTAACTGCAGCCGTCGGTCCTTTTATACTTTTAAGACAAATTCAAAGAAAACATTATCTAGTAATAAATACCCAAATATAGTGATGGACATTTAATCGTTGCTGTTTTTGCTATTTATTTCATTAAGATAAAATTCCACATCACCATTAAATCACATCACACGTCATTTAAGTACTGATAGATATTTAATAGAAAAACAAAAGTAAAGCATTTGTACAAGCCAAACAGTTGTGCTAAAAGACTGGTAACTACTCAAGACATGATCAGGTTTATCCAGCATTAAATAATAAAAACCACGATGGGTAAAAGCAGAGTCAGAGGGACTATATACAAACAGAAACATGTTCAGGAGTTCAGTGTAATTTCAACATCTCATAAATATCTGAGGCCCCTTTCTGGACTTGAAACGGCTTAGAGGAAAGCTGAAATGGGGTGACAGAGGGGTAACAGGAGAGGGTGACAGTCTTCTATATTTATATAGGAGTCGTTTAAAGGGAAAGGTGAGCTGGGGTCTGGGTGGTGGACTGACGCTAGGAGTGTGGTCGTACTCTGAGGGAACATCTTGTCGGGGGGTTAAAAGTCTACAACACTACTGGGAGCTATGGTTAACTCATACTTTGCATGCCTACTCTACACAGACATACACACACCCTGCCTGTCGGTGCATGTTCCACCAACTGCAGCAGGGTGCTCATGGGATCTGCAGGGGACTGAGAGACCAGCATGTACAGATGCTTCCACTGACAACCTCCCAGCCCCCTTCTCTACGCTAATAATCTCATCAACTTCCCTAGACTTTTTCACATTTCATCCAACTATCCCCTCTTTTCTGTCCATAGAAGAGTTTCACGTATCTACAGAGTTTCCGAGCCTAGGCCACCGGGCTGGTCTTGCTGCGGCGGTGCTTGGCGTTACGCACTTCCTCCATCAGATCCTTGAGGTACTGGATCTCTCTGCTGATGGACTCGGCCTTCTCCTTCAATTCGTTGTTCCTCTTCTCCAGCTCGGCGCACTCTCCGTTCAGGACCTCCTGCTCGGCACGCTTCTTCTGCCGATAGCGCGTGGCCGCCGTCTTGTTCTGCTCCATCTTCTTCAGTTTCTTCTCCACCACCTTGGGAGCCCCCGAGACGGATTTGACCCTGGGGGCTTTGGGCGAGGGGGAGGAGGCGGTTGTGGCGGTTGCGGACTCTGGTTTGGTGTAGGGTTTGGTCCTGGAGGAACCAGCTGAGGGGGATTCAGAGGGGGTGAGAGGAGGAGAGGGGAGGCGAGGAGGCGAGCTGGCTACTGACTCGATGCCGGAGTCGCTGTCGCAGTCGCTGGACGGGGGAGAGGATTTCATCTCTGGGCTGGGGAGAGGGACGAGGGCGGGCTCGTCTTTCTGGGTGAGGACCACCAGTAAGTGGCCGGAAGGGGAGAGGGAGAGGACGATGGGGGTGGCGGTCTGGATGCTTCCACTGGGATCCGGGATGACGGTGGCGGTGAGGGCGGAGGCGGTCTTGTCCACATCCAACACATCCACTTCGCTCCCCAGCTCCAACGTGTAGGCTGGAGACAGGGGAGACGAGGGAGACGGAGAGGGAGGCTCCGACTTGACCATGACCTCCTGATCAGGAACCGCCTCCGGCAAGGGGGCCTCAGCCGCCCCGGGGAGGGGGAGCTCCAGAGGGAGAGAGGGGAGTTCGGGCAGTGGGAGACCCAGACCCAAGACGTCGTGCGAGGCAGGGATGGGCGCCTCGAAGGAGTCTAGGTCCAGCTCCATGTGGGAGTCGAGGGAGGCCAAGAGGTCTTCGGGGGAGCTGGGAGGCTCATCGGACGCACAGGAGCCGATGAGGGAATCCAGGTCGAAGTCGTTCAGGTCGATCTTCTCCGACATCCATTCCATGCCTGAAAAAGCGTCCTCTGTTGACAGAGGATTGACTGATTTAGTAACAGTTTAAAGACAGAAGTCTCATTGGGATGCACAGGTCTGGGCCATAAATAACATCACAAAAAAATGATCCCCAAACAGATCAAACTATGCTGAATGTATGCAAATCAATACATATATAATCAGTACATTGCATTCTGATAGTGGGGGTAATAATAAATTCAAATTAGGACTGACAAAATGCCATAATTTGGCCAATAATGCTCGTAGTGTAGCAGCAGAGTGACTGACTGTTCTGTTGTTTTATTGGGTGGAGGTGTGTGTGAGTGTGTGTGTGGTGTGAGTCAGCTCAAAGCACACACTGTCCCTCAAGGTCTGTCTTATCACAGGCATAAGATGAACCATAGCAACCCTTCTGCTAGACGCTACAGTGGAACAGTGACTGGGTGTTCAAGTCGAAAACACTGGCGCTCTCTTTTATATCTGGATACTTTGTGAGGTTTTTTTTTTTTTTTTTTAACCAAAGTCGACTTGGACCAAATAAATTAAAGAATTTTCAAGTGATGGGTTAATTGTGTCTTTACACACCTTTTAATTTACTGTCATTCAATAGATGATCTGAAACTCATCATATTTCAGACTCCCTCCTCGTGTGGTTATCCAATTCAAGAGACCTACAAACAGCTCAGATCTTATATCCAGGGCGCAGGAAACTTTACTCTTCGAGGTTTTGATACATGCAGCTGCAGTGAGCTCAACACGGAGGAATGGGGACGATTCAACAAAGCAATACCACAACCGGTTCGTTATGACACATTTCACCAAACCAGCCTGAGCAAGTCTCATAACTGTGGTTACACACGAGAGCCACGCCCGTCGCCCAGCCAATGAACGCCGCTCATTGCTCACCACACCTACCCATTTACTCCTCATGCTTTTGATGCTGATAATGTGCAGATGGCGGTACAGTGCCCTGAGATCCTCCTCAGACTTCTGACTTCAATCCATTTCATTATTTCAGGTCCTACATTTTAGGCGTCTTTGACTGTAAGAAAATGTTAACAAGCTCCCTCAGCTGCAGGCACGTTATCCTGATGTACCATGTGTTTAGTGTTTCCCAACACTTAATACCTAGCCATTATCAAAATGATTTTCCATCCTTTCCAGACCTGCGTAGGAGGCCCCTGTCCTTAAAAGACCCTCTAACTTTAAGTAACGCTCTGCCTCTATTGAGGACATGCAGCCTGCAGGGCAAACATAAGGGCTTTGATGTCACAGAACCACCCAAATAAAACTTTTACTGCTGGTCTGCAAGCAATTAACATTCACCACTTCACGATCGTCTCAAAGAGCAGAGACGAGGGCATTTTCCATCTGGGATATTTTATGGCGTACAGACTCCTTCACACTTCCGACCACATTCATGCTTTCCATTGTAATCCCACTTTCACTGCGTGTCAGCTTTTGTCCTAATTATTTTAATTACCCATTGCATTTTTTAATTCTATTGTTTTATGTGCAGGCAGTTTCTCTGACCCAACCCGACTGAGCTCATAATTTTGTCCCTCCTGAGGAAAATGATTAAGTCTGTTTTTAATGACATCAGCAGTGTAAAAACTCTGTTGGACCATCCAGGACATGCAAATCTTAATAAAATTAAACTCACCTTTGCCATCGTCTGCTCCAATGTGGGCGTCGAGCAGGTCGCTGGCACCCAACCAGGGGAAGGACAGCGAGTCCGCCCCGGCCTTGGTTCCCAGGAGCGAGGGATAGGCGGGAGGAGGGGAGGGAGGCGGGGAGGCAGAAGAGAGCGGGGAAGATGACAAAGACTGGTAAGGAGACAGGGAGGAGGCATAGGAGGAGAAAGAGAGGGGGGGCGAAGCTGGTGCCCTCCCCTCTAAGGAGGAGGAGGGAGAGAGAGCTTCCTCTTCATCTTGGTCCAGAAGGGGCCCCATGGGGTCAGCCGTCAGAAACGAGGGCCCTGCCGAAAGGGACAATGCCTTTTAGAGGACTGGCGAGGATGGGATTGAGTTTTTCTCCCTTGATGGGCATGCAATTGATTTTATTTCCCATAAAAACTTTATTCAGTTTATTTTTTGTGTATTTCAAGTTCAAATGAGTTACAAGCTTTTGCCTGTGTCATCTCCAATATAATCCTAACAGGGCCATTTTTCATTTTTATATGTCTTCTTTTGCCTCTTCTTGTTTTTATGATACCAGGACTCAATACTGGCATTTTTAATTTAGACATCACAACCTCCAAATGCTGCTAATGCAAACATTTCAATTCTTCCTAAACAAATCTCACTATCCGATACAAAGGTTAACACAAGCGTGCCAAATTTGGGGATTCACCACACAAGCTCTATCTGAGGGTTTCCTTGTGCTGGCCTCTGTGCTCTGTGACGTTTGTGGTCGTGCTTAGGATACGTTTATCACAACACCAACCTAAGAACAGGGCCCCCACGTCCTCCAAGGCCAGCTGGGAGCTCAGAGCCATGGCTGCTGCTGCTGGTCAGTGGTATCCGTGAACGGGTGAACACAAACAAGGGAGAGTCTGGTGACGTTATCGAGTCGAGCGGTTCTGTCCTGCTGTCGACGGCAGCAAAGCTGAGGGTGGTTTCCGAGAGAGACCTGGGTGGGGGGAGGGAGGGGAGATAGAGAAAGGCAAGTCAGGCTTCAGGGTGGAATAAGGGGATACCCACAGCCTTGAGTGTTGACATGTTGGGTTGGGTGTGGGAAGTGATATTTTGGCAACAATCACTGAGATAAGGGCTCTGAGCAATATAAAAAATGGCTTAATGGTGTTCTGTTAGTAATGTATTTTAACAAGGGTAAAGTATGCACAACTTGTACAGGTCTGACTACTTTTTATGTAAGATCACACCTTCTGTACACGTGAGTATCTCGTGTCTACACTTTCTAAGGCAGGGATCCATTTCCTGACAAGATGGCTTGAAGTCAAACATCTGATAACTTTCTTACTGAGCTCTACTTTCCATTAATCTAGTTAATGTGTATTCAACAGCGTGGCTATTTTTGGCTAATCCCTTCCATGGAAAGTAAGCAGCCTTGATGGGAAACGCCCCGCCCTCCACCGGGGGATAACATTTCCTAATTTGGTCATGCATTGGCCGGTAACTCCGCCCACTCGGTGATTCACCAGGGAGACGGGGGAGGGCAACCGCCATTTTCACAACACAACCATCTGTCAGAGAAAGGCCGAGTGAGAGGACGCTGCGCGCCATTTTGGATACGCCACGTTGTCAATGTTGAATAAACACAATACAATAACTGTATTTGTAATAAAATATGTCACCATTAATACTATCGACGTGAAACCCATAGGATTTAATGAGGTCAAGGTGCCGATCGAGACAGCCGGTTAACACATGCCTTGCCAATTCATAATAAATGGCACACATCAGCAGCTGTCTGGACTGCCCCGGCTAGACAGGAACTACCTGAAATAACTGACCGTTACAGACTGACAGACCCAGCTCCCAAATCAGGAAGTCTACATGCCAGAACCCTGTCGTTTCTTGTCGGTTGCTTTACTAAATGTTTGTTTGTGTTTGCCAAGCCATACACTAAAAGCCATACTCAACAGGTCAGTTAACTTTATTGAAACACCGGGCGGTTGGGTTGACATTGCGCCGATCAAAAAGGGACACGCGCCGCTCACAAAATAAAAATGTCGATCGGATGTACTTACGCCATTTTGCCAGAAACAGCCAGTGCACTTTGCCGTTGCACTGCCGGGTTTATGCCGCTGCAAGATTGGCTGCCGCACGCCTTCACACTGCCATTTTGCGCGGGAGAGCTTCCACTTCTTGCTATATAAACTTCCACTGTTATGAGAACGAAGAACGATCTAACGCCGTCACATGACAATATATAGGACCGAGTCACCGACAAGTTTATCCTTCCGCGCTGTCACGAGGGGTGGTATCACAATGGGTATGTTCGTTTTGCGGAACACGCTGCTCGGATGGGAGGAGTTTGCGTTTAGGGACCTCAATTCAAGTGAAAGCTCCGCCGAGCTTGGCTACAGTAGCATCTCATACACGCCCATCCCTGTATCACTCCGCTCAATTCTTAGCGTTGATTGGCTAGATATATATACATTTATACAGTTGACGAAATAGTTCCATACGGCTGACCGCCCGGCTGACACGAGCAGCTGCCTCCGCCCTCGATGGCAAATATAGGTCAAATGCAAAATGTAAACACTGAGGGCTGAAACTGAGTTGTAGATCTTGTATAGCTGTCAGGGACTGAAATACCGAACTATCGATCAATATGAAACAAATTTCAAGATAGATCACAAAGTGTTCATGAAAGCCTTCTAAGCGGGATATTTTATTTTGGATATTTTCATATTGATAACGTATGATGTCCAATCTTCGCATTATGTCTCCCCAAATCTAAGTCTAAAGAAAATGACTTGAATGCTTTCTGTAGCGTTTAGTCTGGAAGGATTATTTTACTACTACTACTACTACTACTACTACTACTACTGCTACTACTACTACTACTGCTAATATCTTTAATGAGGAAGGAAATACCGTTTAGATCTTTCTATTCTACTCTTTATTACATGTTTTATACTTATTGCTCAATTTGTGAGCTGTCCCTTTGCCATGAATTGTGTTATATTCCTATATCAGTCAACATCACCAACACACATTCCTTGCGTTGTACATTCATTACCTTGAACATAACATAATGATTTTGGTTGTAGTTCACAGGGCTGGAAAACCAATTAATGTTATAGACTGCCCCCAGCTGGTCATAGTCATATAGTGAAAAAGCAATATTTTGTTCGGCATAATGCATCAACTATGAGTATATGCAGCCTACATGTATTAAAGTGCATGCCTGCATGAGTTGACCATTGATTTTTGCAAATATTTATTTATTCATTTATTTATTTATTTTTGAAGCAGCTTTATAAAACAAGTTTATCACAAAGTCACAAGTTCATCACAAGTCACCACGGGTTTATCACAAAGCTTTAAGAGGAGAAAGTAAACAGAGATGCACAAAATTTATATTTTATTTTAGATTGCACAGGAAAAATCTAGTCAAAACTGACTCCTCCAGACATCTAGCCCCTCCCTCAGCTTGGGGCCTGGGAAGTCAGGTTAACAAATAAAAAAAAGTCTATGAAGGGATTTGGATTCAATAAACAGATTAAGTGCTGGATTAAGAACAATCAAATAAGATCCTGTGCACTGGTAAATGTTACATGCATCAAAAAGCATGACTGGCACGCAAAATAAACAGAAAATCAGCTTGAGCATTGTCTTCAAGAAAAAAAGTAAACATTTTCTTCCCTTATGAGCTAATCTGACTGAACAACTCTTTGATTTGCCCAAGCTCGTCCAGTCGTTTATCCAGCTCCTCTGCTACCTTGTGGATTTTCTTAGGAATCTTTGACTCAAGGCCCTTCTTCAGCTTCTGACCATCCTTTTCTTTGGGGATGTAGAAATCCCTGCCAAAGGTGAGGCCTTGCAGTACCTCCAATGCCTTAATGCTAGCCTCTATGGCCTTGGCAGTAGGCCCGTCTGCAGTGGCCAGCTGCACCACCCTGGCTACCCTCACTGACTCCATCCCTGCTGCCCTTAGTGTGGATCGGTCATGTTCCCTTAGATGCTCCATGCCTTCATTGATAGATTTCAAGCAGGCCTGAATGTTCACCATGAGGTCCTTGTGCTCCTGCAAGATGCTCTTGATTTTCTTCTTTTCCTGTGAGATGTTCACCTGGAAGAACAGATTTCATCAGCTGAGAGACTGAACAGTCTGAGCCTGCCATTCTGTGCTTTACCATATGGAGAGTTCCATTCCAAAAAGTGATATTTTACAGTGTGGGAAAAGTTACTCCTATTACACAATGAAGACACTGAAACACATCATGGTACCTTTTAAAGGTACACTAACCAAATTGAAAGTTGATCGAAGTGAGGACTGTTTAGACTCAGCTGACATGTAATAAGCATATAATTAACCAGTGAGTCCTACCGATGATGAGAACCATGTAGACTTAACCATTAAGCTTCATGCTTACATGTTTTTTGACAGTTGAGCCTAAACAACCCTCACTTCTAAGCAGTTTTACGTAGTGCACCTCTAAGGGATTATTAGGTAACTTTTCAGTTGAAAAATTGTGTCATGTTGACGTAATTCTCTTTAGTTGGGAAAAATCTAATTATAAACTTAAGATGATGTTTTTTTCTCCCAAGAATCATATTTTCTAAAATATATGAAACTGTTTGTTCAACAAAATTTGATTTGCTTTCTCATTGCCCTTCTTGTCCCATATGATGTTCACCTAGAGGAATGTATTTTTTTCAGTTGGGAAACAATAGACCTGCTATCAGGTTTCTACTCTTTTAAATATAAAATCTTCCTGAATTTTCCAAGACTTCCCATGACTAAAATGTTGAATTCCATGATATTCCAGGACTTGTCCCAAGAAGTTTTTAAATTCCAAAGCTGTCTCTGGAGTAGATGTTTCAAAATTTCAAAAGAAACTCCATGACCTGCGGGAACTCCATACCACTGTGCCCTTGAGCTTGGCATCCTGTCCTTTAACTTTATACTCAATAATACTCCTCTTTTGACTCCTGCATTTTTCACATAATACTCAGTAAAGTTTGGTCACCTTGTTGGCAATGGCTGCTGCTCCACCACTGATGCCACCGCCAGCAGCCATTAGGACCCCGAGTGCGATCAGGGTGACGGAGGTACCCGCGGTGACTGGTAATAGAGCCAGACCAGCCACGCTTACTGCCACGCCTCCCACTCCACCTGTAGTCCCTCCACTGATGCCAACTATCTTTATCTTTTTCAAAACCTAAAGATGTGGAGGAATGAATTTGATTATACTGCAGGCCAACTACTGAACTGTTAAATGAACCATCTCTGTCTTGTTGTTAGTCAGTGGAAATTAAAATAGATAAATGTGTGTTTTATTAAAATAAAATAGATAGATCGACTATCCAATTGTCAAGATAGCTGTGTGAAGGCCAGTCCTAATGTGAATGTGTTGACAGATCTGATTTACAGCCTTGTGGTTGTTATTCTTACCTTGTCCAAGTTGTCAGCACTGCAGACCAGCTGAACAACATGGTTCTTCAGGACGTCGCCATGTTTGTCCAGCAGGAGGTTGTAGCGCTGGATGTCATTGTAGATCTGTTGAGCTTTAGCTGAGATGGTTCTGGAATGTATTACAGGAAAGCTTCACCACATTATTTGAATATAACGGGACTGTAGTCAAGACCGCTTAAGCTTGGTTAAAAACAAGATGAGTACAATTTTAAGTCAAGAACAAAACCACAGTTAATCAAATCCTATTCAAAACAAGACCAAAAGAGACAATAAATAGTGGACACACCACTCCAAATATAGCCAGTCAGGTTTTGGTCAAGTTTTGTCAAAATTGAACCAGAGGTCTAGAAGTTATAGCCTTACAAAGTTTGTAATTATCACCTTCACAACAACATTTCGTTTTTTTTACCTTGGAAAACTTCAACGTTTTGGGCAATATCGCCTTTTGCCAACTGAGACAAAATATTCAATACCATTTTCACCTTGTATGTCCAATGGTTCGGCTCTGATGGTTAGCATTTCCTGTTAGCTTAGCATAAAAACTTGAAATCTATGGAAGTCAGCCAGCCTAGCCTAAAAAATAAACCTTACAGCGATTCCGATCCTGATTTTATTTACTCAGTGTAGCATATGTATTTAAAATACACATCTTGGATTTAAAAAAACAAACAAACAAACAAACAAACAAAAAAAACCAACATGTTTTTAGATGGTAGGAACTATAACTGCTGAACATATGTGTTTGTCAGTTATATTTCCTACCATCACAAATGCACATGTGCAGTGGAGTTTTATGACATTTTTGGGACTGAAAATAGTGACTTAAACAAGTGGCTGGTCACTGCTAAAAATAATTTACTTACTTTTTTTCTTCCATCTCTTTAAGTTCGGGGTCTTGTGACAGTAAATTCTCAGCTGAAAGTGAATAAAATTAAATGACAACTTATTAAACAACATACTTTGGGAGGACAAATTTAAGAATTTGAGTGCAAAAATATTGCTTTTAAATTGGTTTTCTCACTCACGTTTCGCTCTCTTCTAACAGACCATCAGATCGTTGGTGTCATGGTGGAAAGGATGGAATAAAGATATTTGATATGTGATCCACAATGAAACAGAAATCACCATATTTTTAGTCACTGTGCTAAAATGATTTTAAAAATAAAAGTCTTCTGGTGGTTATAAAATTATTACCAGGGTTTTTTTGGAACGCCACTTGTTCAGGTTGCGTGGAGGGTTGGTAGGCACTGGAGGAGGCTGATTTTCACGGTTACGAGTTGATTTTCTAGCCACCACCTGTGGGACATGTCAGTGATTATTTTGTTTCAACTTCAGCAAAACTACAAATGCCATGTTGTCATGTGGATGCGTTTCAGATAGTTTTAATCTGATCCTTTTCTTGTCTTACCCTGTCAGTTTTCTCCTTTATCTCTACATTCTCATAGATCGGTTGATCAGTGACGTCATTTGTTGTTTGGCAGATTGTGACCTGATTGAAAAAAAACAAACAAACAACAGCAAAAAATAAAATAAAAGAAATCAAAACACTCTTCTGAACACAGTTTAACTAAAGATCACATTATAAGGAAGTAGCTCATTTTGAAGAGATTTAATGAAATTAAAAAGAAAGAAAGAAATTTACTATTTCAGTTTGGAAAACTGTTGTATGCTGGACCATCTGTATTGTCTCTGTGATCAGAGGGCCTTCATCTGACACAGGACTCCTGCAGGATGGATTATAAACAGCAGGAGGCCCAGGAGGAGCATATGGAACCAGCTGCTTCTCCTCCTCCCTATCACTGATCTGCAGAACAGAGTATTGTTAAATAAATAACTAATAGCTAATGAGTTTATGCATAATGGGTGGATTGTTTACATGGATGTTGATGTAAAAGTGTATGTGTGCACGAGGTGG
>OMLF01009910.1:12832-24885 GCA_900302615.1 Holocentrus rufus
GAGGTGGGTGGGTGGGGTGGGAGGAATATGAATATGAAATAGGGTGAAATCTCCCTTTAAAAGAGATGTAGCTTTTGTCTGACATCATCAGTGTACAATAACATGAGATAATGCATCAGAAGGTTGGGATTAAATGATGAATTCTTGGATGGTTTGTTTGCCAGGATTTGAGAAAACAAAAGAAACAGCAAGAAAAAACGATCTAATTTTCTTTGCAATTTTTATTATGTTTTTTTGTGAAATAATTCTGCATTTAAGAGCTGTTTAACCTGAAGGAATTTCACTCGTCTAAGTTTCATTGAGTTTTGTTGGTTGATGAAGTGTGGCTACATTAGAGTGAAATACAGCACTGTCAAAATTATGCTACAAACCTGTGGTGACTGTGTGGACAACTGGGGATCGGTTTCCCGGAAAGCAGTTTTGTGTTGAAGAAATCTCCTTGGCGCAGGAACCGGTCTTTGTGGCTGCAGGAACACAGTGAGAATCAGTCCGCCACACCTGACAACAGTTCTCTTACATTTTCACTTTCGTAATCACATGCCAACTGAAAATTGATTTTCAGTTATTCAATAATTTTCAGAAGACTTTTTACCACATTTGCAAATGGCAGTTTGTAATGCAGGACCTGTCTGTCAAATCTGAGTTAATATCAAACCAACACATTTTAAATCCAAACACACCTTTTCAAAACAACTGCCTTGCAAAGTCTCACTAAACCCATGACTGTCCTGTTGTGATAAAGGCCAATTATGATCAAGACTCTTAAAGCTCCTCAACATAGAATCATCTTGCAGTGGTTGAATAATAATAAAACTGTTGTTTGGCCTTGTTAGAGAATTATGTTAATAGTTGAGTCATTTTGCCATTGTCACCATCAGATCTTGCTCAGGTTTCACTTTACTCTGACTAAAACCCAAATGCCACTCTAATCTGTTGTATAAACTTTCAGTATTGGAAACTAGCCAACATAACTCATTCAAAGTGAAAGGTAATTGCTCACATGGAAATGGAACTCAGTTTCGATTTCTCATGTACTGATGACGGCAGATTGAAATGATGAGAAAATATTGGTGGCAGTGTCGTACTACAAATTAAACAGTGTGATGCTTAAAATCAACAGCACATAAATGCATTAATCCGATTATGAATATTATCCTACGCTAAACCTGCAAGTGTAGGTTTCAGATAGACAACAGCATTCTGCAAGTTAAATTTAGTTATTAATTTGAAAACTGAGATAAATGGCCAGTTTCACCTGCAAAATAAGCCTGAGAAATAAGACACAACTTATTTAACAGAAGATATTTCAATTTTTTTATAGGCAACACAAAGCAATATTGAAGACAGTAAAGCCCCTAAATTTAAAACACTGAAATGAAACAGCAAAATTTAAATTAAATTTGCTCATGTGTAAACAAACATCTATATGGCTGAATACTTTCATAGCATCTTAAGAAACAAGTCAAACTCAGTTCAGTCCAATCCAATCAACTTATTCCCTAAAAGGTCTTACCTGTGCCATTCTTCTTCTGTATTATGTTCAGTCTTCAAGTACAAACCTTAGCTGTGCTTACTTTGGCTTTCACTATCACGATACTACATGTCTTCATTCAATCTAGTCGATCAACTTCAGGATATTAAATCCCCAGGTTAGACATGGCCTGTAATGTTACAATTCACAATTAACTCCACCCTCTGGTTTTTTGTAGCCACAGGTATGGAAGAGTTGCAGTCATGTGATTTACAGTAAAAGCACCAATTTGTATCTGACAGATTCATCTATCGATATCTCTAAGCTTCATGCTGGCTTCACAAAGGCTCCAAAAGGCAGAAAACAGAAACTTCAATTCCCAGATATCATGTGACATAACATCAGCAAACTGCACCGCGTCAAGAAGTTAATAAATGGTGCATATCTGTTTCTGGAACATCTCACTTGTCAATACACGCTCATAATACCGGCATAATTCTCTGTTCATATGTTGTGTTAATTCTTCAAGTTGCTCCTTTGAGATTCTGCAAAGTTGTGATCATTTTTGCTTTATTAAACACTGAGCATGTATAGTATAGAGCATATGTTTAATATTCACCAGGGGTCCAGGAGATGGGCGAAGTTCATCACTGAGCTCAGGACTCTGAGCTCAGGACTCTGAGCTGGGGGGATTTAAACATAGGCTGAGAAAATCCATTAAAATAAGTTGGTTTCCTACAACCCTCTTGTATTGTATAATTTGCTTAGTGATTTGCATTGATAATCAATAACGAAGGAGAGAAAAAAATTCCTCTTTGTCTGCTGTAAGTTCACCTTAGTCATATTACCTGTTGCATGTGTGTCTGCCTCAGCTGTTTCTGTCGGAGGTCCAGGAGGCAACTGGGCCGTCCCTGTCTAGGAAAATAGTGGGTTCACCAGGAGAAGCGAGAAAAGTGGTGAGCCACACTTCTGTTTCTTTCTTTCTCAGACCTCAGACCCAGTTTCATGACACTCTACTATGGAAACGCTTGCCCAGAGCTTGCTGGCTCTGGTGGATTCTGGTTCAGATGAGAGTCTCATCGATCCCTCTGTTGCCTCGCAGATTATCACCACCAATCATACTATCCATGTATCCTGCCTGAAGCCTGTCCCCTGCAGCCCCTTGTGCCACCCCTTCAGTACTCCCCTCCAACTCCCTTCCAGAGGCCTGCAGTATCTTGTCAACTGGCAGGGACACGGTCCAGAAGAAAGAATCTGAGTCCCTGAGAGTCCCTGAGTCCTGAGAAGAAAAATAAGCTTGATAGCAAAGCAACATGATAATATTAATTGAGACAGATTTTTATTGTTACAAATATGTAGTATTTCTTCAGTCCAAGGACAAAGTAATTTCATTTATTTTTTGTTAATAGTCTTTCCATGTTAGTAGACCACATTAATAATAACCAGAGCAACCATATTAAGCCACTGTCAAACCTAACAGTCATAGGCTACAAACATATTTGAGCATTTAAGAAGGATAAAGATCATTAAGACAGTCTGTTACAACACATTTTGTAATAGCTTTCCAAAATGTAATACATTTTCCCTCCATTATGTTAACACCCACATTTTGTAATAAACCTTTTGAATGCAAAACGTAATAAACTGTCCTACATTTTGCAATAACTTATGATATAATACAGTGATTATTACAAAATGCAAGATCACACTTTTAAAAATACAGTGTAATTAATTCATGTAATTATGTAATAAGTTATTACAAAATGTGGAAAAATTTGCTACATTTGCATTCAAGATGTTTATTACAAAATGCAGGTGTTAATAGAGTGAAAATGTATTGCATTTTGGAAAGCTATTACAAAATGTGTTATTATATCATGCATTGTTACACCCCCCACTACATAAAGACTCTGATTGCCTTACTTTATTATTTTCAGAGATTATAATATGTAAACACAGAATTAAGCAGTTTAGGACTTAATAGGCTTAAATTAAAACTTCTTTCATTGTTTACTGTAGTTTTTTTGTTGCAGCATGCGTATTTTCGGCAGCAGGGATGCCTTGAATTATTACAGAAATACTTTATGAGACGGTAAAGGCAGCAGTGTCTGCAAGGTGAGCAGTGATTTAGTTAGGCACAGAAGTGAAGAAGTCTCAAAGTAATAAGAAAAAAAAAGTTACTTCCCATGTTAAATAATTTGGCTGAATAACTTTTTAATTTGCATGAGCTCTTTCAGACCTTCATCCATCGCCTTTACCACCTGGCGTATTTTCTCACCTAGCTTTGACTCAAAGCCCTTCTTCAGCTTGGTTTCGTTCTTCTTCTGGGTGAAGAACATACCGAGGGCAAAGCCTTCCATTACCCCTGTTGCCTTGCTGCTAGCCTCTATGGCCTTGGCAGTAGGCCCGTCTGTAGTGGCCAGCTGTGTCACCCTGGCGACCCTCGCTGACTCCGCCTCCGCTGCTCTCAGTGCAGACAGGTTGTGTTGCTTTAGCTGCCCCATGCCTTCATTGATAAACTTCAGGCAGGCCTGAATCTCCACCATGAGGGCCTCGTGCTCCTGGAAGATGTTCTCGATTTTCTTCTTGTCCTGTGAGACGGTCACCTGGAGGAACAGATTTCATCAGCTGAGAGACAGCAGTCCAACTGTTACATCACATGGGATGGCGTAACAGTAGCACAGCAAGGCGTTATGTGCATTAAAGGACCAGTTAGTCCAAAATACAAAAATTATATTTTCCTGTTCCCCTAGTGCAGTCTATCCATCCAGACAGTTTCTGATTGATTTGGTGATGTTTCCAGTCTGTCACATTCTTGCCTTTGAAAATGTATAAAACTCTTTGTTCAGCAGAGTCAGACTTCCCATTGCAATAATGCAGTAATGGTCCTCTTCTCTTCACTATTAAGCCTAAAGGTGCATTCTACATAGTTTCCATGGCTTGAAGTGGGGATCCTTTAGACTCAGCTGACAAGAAATGTAGAATAAGCACTAATCATGTTAGTGAGTCTGTCCAACTATGAGAACCATGAAGATTCATCTATTAAATTGCATGGTTATTCTACATTTATTGTCAGTTGCATCTAAAGGGTCCTTGGCAATTTTGCATAATGCACCTTTAAAGTGATAGTTCAGGTTCTTACTCTTATAATGGTCTTTGTTACGCGATGTAAGTGTAATAGCTCGTTTGACCAGTCAACTCCTCCTCCCTGCTGCAAGAATGACCGCTTCAGCGTGAGTGTTCTGCCCAAAATTAATGAAGTGGATCTGGTCCAGCAAACAGCAGCAACCCAAAGCTTAAAAAGCACCTGTTCTTGCAACATGGAAAGAGTTGATGACTCAGCTTGGAGGAGCTGTTACACTCGTTTTGGGTGGCAAATACCACGATACCAGTAAAAGGCTGAATTATCACTTTGATGTGTATTCAAAAAAGTTTGGTTTCATGCCTGCTCACCTTGTTGGCGATGGCTGCTGATGCAGCAGTGACGCCGCCAGCTGCAGCCACGCCCACCCCGACTGCTGTCAGGGCGAGCGAGGCGCCAAAAGTGAACGGGGCCAGGATCAGCCCTGCTGCTGCCACGCCTCCTGCCACACCTGTAGCTCCTCCAGTGATGCCAGCGATCGCTGTCCTCTTCGAAACCTTAAGATTTAAAAGAATTCATTTGAATATTGGCCAGCTGAACTGTGAGCTCAACCAAATGAAATGAAATGAATCATTTAATCAATCAAATTTTATTTCTGTAGCATATTTCCTACATTAAAGTGCAATGCAAGAGGCTTTACATGGGAGAAGACAAACAAATAAAAAGCAACAAAATACAGAAAAAGTAGAAATTAAAAAAATAAAATGATTAAAAAGCAGTGAAAATACAACTGCAAAACAAATGTGGGTTGACACTTGAGGCCTGAAGGGAAAGAAGGGATATATGTCAGCCTTGAAACCATATCTGCCTTGTTGTGAGTCACGGGAAATGAAATGAAAAATAATAATAAAATAAGTTGGTTTCCCAAGATAGCTGTGGGAGGGCCAGTGCTCATGTGAATATGTTGACTGATCTGATTTACAGCGTCATGGTTGAATCAAATGTACCACACTTGGCTCCTGTAGCGTTGTTCGTACCTTGTCCAAGTTGTCAGCAATGCAGACCAGCTGAACAATGTGTTCCTTCAAGGTGCCGCTGTGATCAGCCAGCAGGAGGTTGTACCACTGGACGGCGTTGTAGATCCGTCGAGCTTTAACAGAGATGATTCTGGAATGTATTTATAATAACACCACACTTCAATACAACAGGGCTGTGGTGAGGATTATACTTCAGTTGAGTCTCAGTTATGATGAGGTTGAATTCAAGTCGAGAACGAGACCAGCAAATCAAATCTGTTCCTGGCAGGGACAAAATTGGCATTCAGCAGTGTGCATGTTGGACTGCACTCTCAACTCTGATTCTGCTGGTCCTTGCTGATAATAAAATGGTGTTTTTGATCATATGCAATGCTGTTTATTGTAGTAGTAGAGTCTAAAGGATAAGGAAGATGTGGTTATATGTACAAATTTATTCAATGTTGAGACTTGACTTGTGGTTAAGTGACTTGGGACTTCCATGTGACCTGCACAACAACAGGGCTGGGTACCGAAAACAGTGCCAGATGAATTATGCCAAGTATCGGAAAATGTCAAGAAAAATTATGACAGTTTTCAGAGCTTATACAAAATGATTGTTGATTTTTTATTTAATTATTTTTTTATTTTGATTATGGCACCCCCAATAGGCCAATCTGCAAAGACAGCTGAATGTGTTGAATCAGGAGTTTGGGCTTTTCAGTGTTAGAAACTTTGAACTTAGTGCAGCAAAGCTTTGCTTTACCAACAGAGCTAATAAAGCGGATGCTGAGAGACTCATTGTAGCTGAGTCATTCACCATAATGGTAGCATGATTTATTTATTTACTTATAATTTTTGGGACTGACTGACTTTACTTACTTTGTCTCTTCCATCTCTTTAGATTTGAAGTCTTGTGACAGAAAATTCCAAGCTGAAAGTGAATAAAAGTTATTCAACAATGTGCTTTGAGAGGACAAATTTAAGAATATCAGTACAGAACAACATTTGTTTTTCTCACTCACGTCTCACTTTCTCCCACCAGTCCCTCAGACAGTCGTCATCCTGGTGGATAGTTGGAATACAGATATTTCATGGCCAATTCACATTAATACAAAAATCACTACATTGTAGTCAATGTGCTTTTCTTTTTTTTTCAATTCTTTTTTATGAAAGTGTCCTCATGTGGTTGTAAAATTATTACCAGGATTTCATCTTGCTGTTGGTTGCCCGGCTTGCCTTTCACAGGAGGTCTGACAGGCGGTTGAGGAGGTTGACTTTTATGGTTTTGAATTGCTTGTTGAACCACCACCACCTAAGGAAATATCTGTGATTATTTTGTTTCGATTTCAGCAAAACTACAAATTCCATCCATGTGATCATACATGTTTGACGTTTTTCATTTTCTTGCCTTACATGGTCAGTTTCCTCCTTGATCACAGTCTCATAGATTGGTTGATTAGTGGCGTCATTTGCCGTTTGGCAGATTGTGACCTGATTGGGAAAAAAAATAAAATCAAAACACTGAACAGAGTTTCCCCTGATGTAGCTGAAGGTGTGTTCTCCTCCCACCACGTAGCTCATAAGGATCAAATTTGAGTGATGTGGGTAGTGGTTTTTTTTCTCTCACCTTTTGTATTTTCTCTGTGATCAGAAGGCCTTGGTTGGCAGACGCAGGACTCATGCAGTACGGATTATTAACAGCAGGGGGCCCAGGACGAGGACATAAAGCCAGCTCCTTCTCCTCCGTTCTCTCACTGAGCTGCAGGACAGAGTATTATTGAATAAATAACTTTATGTAAATATGTACTGTGCTGTATATTCTTACACATGATGCGAAAGAAAAAAATACTTTTGTCTTCATTCCTGAAAACTTAAAGGAACGGTGCACCCAAAAATGAAAACCATACAGTTTTTGTCTGACAACACACAAGGCAGATACCTTTACGATTTCCAGACCGTTTTCCAAACTCCCTCCAACTGTAAACTTCTTTGGAGGAACAGGCGGCGGTGAACGGGCTGCACCTGACTGAGTTTGAATGGAGACAATCACACAGCATCATCAGAGTTTCAATATCTGACAAATTGTTTTGTCTGTGTCATCCATCCCCCAGATATGATGGATATTTTCCCTAACCACAGCTACGTACGGTCTATAAAATCTGTAAATGAAATAAATTAAATGTTCTGTTTAGCTTTTTATTGTTAATTTTACTTATTTGTTTGTGATAAATGTTTTTAAGGCCATATGTACCTGTTTCCCTGTCAAGAAGTATGAGATGCAGGCCAACCAGTTTTGAGGAGCTGGTAACCCTGAAGGAATTTCATTCATGGTTTTAATGAGCCATGATATAAATGCTGTAGAAATGCTCCATACTTGCTTCTATCCTGACAAATTTCTTTTTGGTGAAACCCCAAATTCTTGTCACTTTTGACATGAAAATTATCAAATTTAAATTTAATCAATATTGGCACAAAATATCTGTAAATTTCAAAGTCATTTCAAGCTAAGCTAAACATTTAGCCTTCAGCCTGGCTGTCTTGGTTGATGAGGAAATCGGGTCTCTTTACAGAATAATGTTATTAAGACCGCGGTGTACCAACCACCAACCTGTGGTGTTTGTGTTTGGGGCTTCTTGTCCTCAAGGGAAGTTTTGTCTGGAAGGATTCGCCTCGGCATGGGAACCGGTTGTTTTGCCTAAAGACAGAGAATGAGTATCATTCAGCCAAACCTTACAACTGATCTCTTACTTTGTCACTTCAGTAATCAAATGGAGCGCCTGATGAAAAATTACGAAGCTGAAATTATTTAAGATTGATCCACCCTGCTGGACTTGAAGGCTTGGCCTGGTTCAGCAAGTCAAACAAGAATCACAGTGTTTATAGTTGAGTGACTTTGGCACTGACATAACTTGCTTTGTAGTTTCACTTTTGCTCTGATCATTTTTTTTTCCATTATAGAAATTTTAAGAAAGTTCATGCAATGAAGGGAAGAGCTCCATTTTTAAGATAATTGTGTAAATTTTTGGTGTTAGAAACAAATCAACATTAGCTATAAGTACTGCGATTTGAGGTGACCTGTGCTTGTCCAGGGTCGCAGCCTGAGGAGGATCACCAGTTTGAAACATGCAGCCCACTGAACAGATATTACAGCTTTGCATTCACTTCAACAATTTGTGCATTGAAGGAGGTTCCTGATTGTGCACATTCTAATTGCCCACATATAAATATAAATATAAATCAATTTAATGATTTCTCAGGAACTGGTGAATGCAAACAAGGAAAATCTGGAAGAACAATAAAAAGAAAAAATACATTGAAGTAATCAGTATAATTAACATATTACTTGGGTCTTACCTGTGCCATAATGCAAACTTAATCCTGCTGTATTATGTTCAGTCTGCAAGCACAAACCTTTGTTGTGATTACTTTGGCTGACATCAAGTTATGAATGCTGCTCATAGGGCACCTCCTTGAAAGACAGTCACTCAACACCATCCAGTTGAATGACTTGTCTTATCTAACGTTCTCCATTCCTGCTGCACACTCAGGCATGAAAGAGTCGTGATGTGCAATAAGAGCATCAGCTTCAAAATGCTGATATATCCATTTATGAGGGAAAAAAATCACCCAAGAGCTCATCTTTCGATACTTCTACATTTATTAGCTTCATGCTGTACGTAAAGATTCCAGAAGCAGTGAGAGATAAATCTGAAATCATGAAGCGTAACATCAACAAACGGCACAGAGTCAATTTAGCAGAAGTCCCTCATCAAATGGCGGATATCTCTTACTGCAACATCCCACTTCATTTCTACATCAGACCTTGGTACTTTGCCAGCATAATGCCTGCATAATCTTGTGTTCATATTGCATGTTAAAGGAATACTCCAACATTTTGGGCAAAATCCCCTTTTTCTGACTTAGCCAGACTGAGACAAAATGTTCAATACCTTTTTGACCTCTGTGCATCCACTGGTTCAGTTCCTGTGGGAACTGAGTAAGTCAGAAAATTGACATTTTGCCCAAAATGTTGGAGTATTCCTTTAATTTTTAAGTTGTTCCTCTGAGATTCTGGAAGGTTGTGATCGTGGCATTTGTGAACATTTTATTGAACACAGCTGCAGTACATATCTTGAAAGTTTTGCAGTCTTTCAACATTATAAAGAAAGACCCATAAAAACGGTCCATGTAGAACTGATGCGAAAGCCCATTTGCATGTACATGTATTCCCTTTTACCATTTACATGAAAATGAGTGACAAAGTCAGGAATTTTGAAAAAAAGTAGGTAAATCTTGTGTGTTAAAGTCCTTCTCAACCCCAAGGAAATACAAGGAAAAACTATGGCAAATGTGTGGATGTGACCCTTCAGAAGTTCAAAAAGTTTCTTGTGTCTGAAACTGTCCTCTATGAATTTCAATGAGGAGTCATTTTCAACCTGTGGTGGAAATATCCTGCCTCATTCAAGCAGATTAACTGAAGAATTTCAAGCATCAGTTTATCAAAAAAAAAGAGCATTTTGGAATGAAACTGTTGATATTAGAAGTCCTTCAGAAGTTGAGAGCATGTTGTTGGTCAGGTAGGACCAGTCACTGATCAGTGACGTCCTGCAGACACAGCATGTCAGTCATAACACCAGATACAGCCTGAATAAATATTCGCAAATCAAAGTTTCTTCCTCAAAATAGTGGAACAAACAAACTTTGAGAACCTACAGCCAAAACCTCTGCTCCCTTATGGCACTGAGCCTGGTGCAGAAATCCATTTCGGCGCTTCAGTTTTACAAGACAGTCCCGGTGTCCACAGCGTCTCTGTGTTTGGGTGCGTTTTATTTCTCATCCTCCACAGTCCTGCCAAAGAATTCCTTCTGGAACTGCTGGAACTCCTCCTCCGTGAACAGAGACCTGGTCTCCTTCGCCTTCTTGGCAGGACGGTCTGGACGGTCCGGAAGATTCCTTGACTGTCTCCCTGTATTCTGGTTCAGAATCTAAGGAGGAGACAGACCGAGTAGATACTGTAGTACAAACTCACAAATATACACTAAAAAAGGGGAAAAAATACTTGATGATAATAAATAAAATGCCTCCATATTAATAGCATCTTAGCAAAGCTGCAATCAGCAAATGTTTGTTTTTTTTTCTTGATAAATGATAAAAGCGATCAGTTATCAAAATTAGAAGCGATTAATTTCCTGCCTGTCAACAATCAACTAATCGTTTCAGTACTAATATGATGTTTACTGATTGTGGCTGGGCAGCAAAACTCTAAACAGGGATGTGTCACATTTTCAACCATAAGATGCTTCCTCACAGTGACCTAGCTTCAAGTGGATCGAGTCGTAAAGCGGCTCAGTGGTTAGAGAGGCTGTCTTGGATCTGAAAGGTCAGATTTGATCCCAGCAGACATTTTTTTCTGCTGATGTGTCCTTGAGCAAGACACTCAACCCCTGACCTGCTCACTCACAATGTGACATCAATCACACGGTCTTATCATGTGGATCAAGACTGAATTACCTTCTTCCTATTCTTTAAGACTTTCAAGACTGTCAGACTTTTCAAGAGACAATAAAATACTTGATGGCTGCATTTACAAAAAAAAAAAATCAAAAAACCCCAAAACTAATCCTAGAAAGATAAGTGGACCGATGCCTTACTTTCATGGTGTCAGTGTCTCTGCCTTTGTAGTCACTTTCCAAGAAGTACTTGAGATTTGCGCTCATCTGGCTCTTCCTCTGCTTCTTCTTGAACTCCTCTGTTATTAAAAATGACAACAAAGTTCAGTTAAGTTAAGTAAATCCGACTGTGGTGGTTTGGTCAAGTGTATGTTGTAATATTAAACAAATACCATGCCAATAACACAATAAAGCAGCTGGAGGAGTTCATTAGACAAACTCTCAGTTATGATACGCAGGTCAACACTTACACTTTCAAAGATTATTTTCAAAAGTCATTATTACTGGGGCAGACCACCCATCTAACGTAGGAAAAACACTGTACACACTGACATAGTCCATGATAACAAACAGACTGACCCACGGCGGACTTGATCCTCTTGTCTTTCACGGTTGCTTTACTCTTGCCGGGACCCAGGCGACCCTGCAGCCGTTTAACCTGCTTGGTGACTCCCTGCCGCTTGGTGCTCACCAGCTCCATCGCAATGGCCTTATTGGGGGTCTGCTGCTGCTTCTTGGCCTGGTTTTTGTTAGTCTTGCTGACATCTGGCAGGGTGCATAGAAAAAAAGACACACACACAGATAAAGAGAGAGTATATTTTGTTTAACAGACTGCAATTTGACTGCAATTTTGAAATGTTGCACAGCTCTGTTGACACCTCTCTTGAATTTAATTTACCTTTACTTATTGTACATTTTTATTTTTGCAATGTAAATGTATGATTCCCATACCAATAAAGCCCTTCTGAATTTGAGAGAAAGAGAGAGCTAATCCTTGTTAATGGCACACTTTAATACACACATTCACATATCAT
>OMLF01009910.1:24905-37935 GCA_900302615.1 Holocentrus rufus
CCAGGCGACCCTGCAGCCGTTTGACCTGCTTGGTGACTCCCTGCCGCTTGGTGCTCACCAGCTCCATCGCAACAGCCTTATTGGGGGTCTGCTGCTGCTTCTTGGCCTGGTTTTTGTTAGTCTTGCTGACATCTGGCAGGGTGCATAGAAAAAAAGACACAGAGAGAAAGAGAGAGTGTATTTTGTTTAACAGCAAAATCTGAACTTTTTGGTTTATATATTTTTAGGTTACTTGACTGCAAGGTTGAAATGTTGCACAGCTCTGTTGACACCTCTCTTGAATTTAATTTACCTTTACTTATTGTACATTTTTATTTTTGCAATGTAAATGTATGATTCCCATGCCAATAAAGCCCGTCTGAATTTGAAAGAGAGAGCTAAACCCTGTTAATGGCACACTTTAATACACACATTCACATATCATTGTTTATTAGTTTATTTTCAATTTAATTCAATCATGACCAATCATGAGTGTCCACTGCTGAAGTTAGCCATCTGTTAGCTAGCTATAGGCGCAAGTTATTTGAAATAAAACTAACCTTTAATGTCATCGCTTAGCAGCTCCAACCCTCTTCTTATAATTGACGCCGACATCCTGGTTTAGTGTGAAGGTTTTTTTCGCTTTTTACATGGAAATAAATCAGACTTTTACTTGTTCCGCCGCACAGCAAACATGTGAGTCCACAACATCCGGTGAGGTGTGCGCTGGTGTAAGCCACCGTGTGGAAACACTGTAAAACACTCACAGTTCCGATCTAGCATCTTCTTTGACCTTTGACCTGTTACTGCTACTATTACAACAACAACAACAACAACAACAACAACAACATAATAATAATAATTAAGAAGAAGAAGAATGATAACAGATGACTTCAGGAAATTTGGGAATAGATAGATAGATAGCTAGATAGATAGATATTTACATTTATATTTATATTTTTTTTCAAAGAAGGAGTGTGACTATGAGCCACATTAATTCCCAAATCACTAACGTTAATTATGCATGTTGCTAAACAAACTAATATGAAAGCTGTTCTCTCCCTCTCTCACTGGTTTACCTGTCAATGAGCGGACAAGCACTGCTATGCTGTTTAAAATGTAACCATTCATAAATTATTATGAGAAATATAAACCCTGAAAATATTTTATTTATTTATTCATTTATTTGGAAATCATTTATTGTGTGTGTAATAGGAACAGCAGCTGCCCCAACAGGTGATAGGCAGGGATGGGACAGCATGTAGAAAGTGGAGAGGTGAGAATTATAAATTATAGAATTAGAATCATAAATTAATTAGAATTATAAATGGCTCATATGTCATTTCAATCTCCAGCCTACTAGAAAATGCATTTACATATACACATATACATATACACTTTTTCGCCCGTGAGGTTAGTCAATATAATGATCAATCTCATCACTTTTTTCTGTATTTTGCTGTATAAAACAATTTCGTTGATACCATCACTTTCAATTTCAAGGGGCCATATCAAAATTATGAGAAAACATGATCGCGTTTTACTCTACTGCATCTGAAAGACTAAAGCTCTTTTGAGGATTAAGAGAATATGGCAAACTGTTTACAAAAAGTTCTATAGTTTTATAAATCATGTGCTACATACGGTAGCAGTATACACTACCACCACTATTAATACTAATAATGATAAATTAACCAATAATAACAGAAAAAGGCACAGGCATAGGCTTGGTTATGAATGTTATTTAGCAAACAGTCAATGATTTAAAAACGAATTATTATTATTTATTACTACCTGGGAACAATAAAGTTGTCCTATTCGTTTGTTTATATTACTTTTTAAATCAAGCAGTAAACTACAGCCTCAACATTTGAGGTTGTCATCCTAATTTATATAGATCTTATTCAGATTGATGAGGATAAACAAAGAACATAAGTTCACAGCCTCTGGTGAACGATGTGTTTTAGACAGTGGCAACTACGATATTGTGACAAAAACTGAAATCAGCAACAACACTGTGGGAAGGAGGAAAAACGTTACTGTAACGCGTCACAGCCCTCCTTCACTTCCAGCTGTTGCGCGTGGGGCGTGTTGTCTTTGGTGCGCTCTCTCTCTCCACTGTACTGCCCTGGCTCTCTCGACCAGTGTCAACCTTCGGCACGGGCTCCATTGAATTTCAGCAAACTTAACATCTCGTCTACCTGTCCAAAAATGGCGCATCAAGCAAGAGCTCTGGTCACCAACAAGTGGCTTGCCGAGGCTGTCAAGGCCCAGGGCAAAATGCGCGTCTTGGACGCTTCGTGGTATTTACCCAAACTGCGGCGCAACGCCAAGAGCGAGTTCAAGAAGAGGCACATCCCGGGCGCAGCTTTCTTTGACATAGACCAGTGCTGTGACAAAACGTCTCCTCTGGATCACATGCTGCCACCCGAGAACGTTTTCGCAGATTACGTCGGTAATTTGGGAATAGGGAACGACACGCACGTGGTGGTGTACGACGCCAGCGAGTTCGGCGCGTTCTCTGCGCCCCGGGTGTGGTGGATGTTCCGGGTGTTCGGGCACCGCGGGGTCTCGTTGCTTAACGGGGGGCTGAGAAACTGGGAGCAGGACGGTCTACCGGTGAGCGACCGGTACGCCAGACCCAAGCCTGCAGACTTTAAAGCTTCCCTGAACCGCACCTGGGTCAAAACCTATGAGGATATTCTGGATAACCTGGAGACCAAGAAGTTCCAGGTGGTGGACGCCAGGCCGACAGGCAGGTTCCGAGGGCTGGACCCGGAACCAAGAGACAGTGAGTGAAATCCAGTTTTCCTGATGCTGTTTCAGTTGCATTTAGTAGAATTCAGTTGCATTTCCAAACTGAAGCGTCGCTATATTATGAGCCCTTTGAATATGATTCTGGGATCCCCTATACTTTTATCTCACTCTCATACCACTTTATCTAATCAATGGCAGAATATATCTCTCTCTATGCACAACTCAACACACCTTCATACTTTCATTTTCTTCTCAATCATGGGACATGTTTGGGTTTTGGGCATTACAGCGCTATAATAACCAAACTTTGACTTAGAGCTAGATGGCATGGACTAAATCAAACATCACAAAATCTTTAATAGACTACCTTAATATCAATATTGTGACAATATAGTAGGGATGATCACATGAGAGACTTTTGGTAAACAGTCATTAGTCATGTGGATATGATGACAAAGCAGGTAGAGGCAATTATCAGAACAGTTACAGTCTGATAAGTTCAGAAAATTGCATCTATTTACTGTAAAACAGCATTTAAAACCAGGAAAAGGCCATATCACAGTATTACCATATAAAAATCCCAGACAATATTTAGTCTCATATCACTACAGACACTAACAGCCATATATACATACCACCCAGCCCTAACCAGCAGTCTGTCCAAAATCTGCACACGGGACGATTTTGCTTTAGTTTGCACAGGAAAATCCCAAGCAAATTTTATTCCTGCTTTTTCCATGTTGTCAGATGCTGGATCATAATTTTGAGTAAGTTGCCCACAGTTCTTAATATTTCAGCCATACCCTGCTTCAAAACCAGAGCAATGTGAAGTAAAAGTATAAAAAATGTATAAAAATGCCCTTGAAGACCATAAAATTTAAGACCAGACACTCAGACCAGGACCTGGGTAGACTGTACATTTATTCCACCCACTAGTCGGCAGGTGATGATGATGATGATGGTGATGATTATAATGATCATGATTCAGAAATGAATGTTTTTGCTTCAGGGACGTGTAGCTCAGTGGTTAGAGCACAAAATTGGCACAAGACTCTGCCAGTGTTTGGGGTTAAATAAGTAAGGCATTCTGGGTAAATGTGTCCAAAACAAAGCACACAGTTTCTAAAAACTAGGCTTCAGTACCACACCCAGATCAAAGCATATACTTACATGTTTGTGAGTAATCTGCTTTTGCCTATCAACTCATTTTCATCTTCTTTAGTTCAACATGCTGAAGTGAGTCTTCTCAATGTAAACTGTCTTTCATCCACATATTCACTCATGCATGCATGTCGCTTACTGCCCTCAGTTTACTCAAAGTAATGTATTTGCTCAAGAAAAAGCTTACACAGTGCAACAGGGCATCCACAGCTGACCTCTGTGACATAATGAGCTGCGGGACGTTTGGTAAACAGCTCAGCCTTGAAATAATTGATGGGTGATCATAATAGTACCTTTTCAGTTCCTGAAAAAATAACTCAATACTGTTTTTATAGTTTTTGCTTGTGTATGTTTAACTCGATTGTATTACAATACATTATCAGTTTTCATTCAGTTTCATTAAAAATCATGTAATGAGGTTTCCCCAAGTATAACTAAGTCAGTCTTATTGATTGAATTGATCAGGTTAGGTGCGTTTAAGCCACTGTTTAGACTTAGACCTATTCATTTATCAGATTAGCAGAAGTGATAAGAGACCAGTCAGGCGGACTAGACTCTGTTCCTCGACAACAAGGCAGCTGGAGCAGTGATCATTAGGAAAACTCAAGCAGTTTTTCCATTTCACTGTTGCTGTGCTGTGGCCATACTGAGCTGACTGTGTGTGTGGGATTCGATTTTGTACCTCTAAGTTTTGCTTTGAATAACAGTTGCGTTCTGGTCTGGGTAAATCGGAAAAAAGGGTATTTTGCCCAAAACACTGGAGTATTCCTTTAAAATGATAAGTTGATTTATTGATTGGTCAACTGACAGAAAACTAAACCATTATAATTTTGACAATCAATGGTTTCAGCAATTTAATTAAGTAAAACCTCAAACATTTGCTGACTCCAGCTGCATTGAGATCGCTTATGATAAAACTGTCTTAAAATTAATCCCTTTTTTTGGGCATTTGGCATTATTTTTGACTATTTGTATGTCAACATATTGAAAGGTCCTTGTCAGCACCATGTACAAACTGGGCCTGTATCTGTGGTTACCTGAGCAGCATGCTTCTCATTTAGCTGTAAAAACATGCGTCATCATCATGGTTTTCATTCCACCCAAACACCACAGCAGCTGATTCCACTGGTTATTTCCTCCTCTGAGGTTGTAAGTCCTGATCGGAGACCAGTTTCTTCTTTGTTTACTTGGAATGGAATGTTGCAGATTCTTGAGTCATGACTGTGCACAAAACACAATGGAACAAAAAGGTCAAAGTGTCAGGCCTGTTATGCAATAATGCATATACTGTACATTTTGCAGGTTAATTTGCACTGACCAGTTCTTTTCTTCTTCTATTCTTTCTTGTTTTTCAGTTTTACGCTGCCCCACATTGGTTGATGGCATAAATGATGTTGTCATCCAATCAGGGCAATAAGTAAACAAATGAAAAGGTTTCAGGGGATAAAGTGGTTGTCAATAAGTTCAAAATAGTGGGAAAACCAGTAAGGCATACAGTACGCTGATGATGCACCACATTTCATCAGGTTTGATATGGTACAGATATGCAGTGGAAAAACCATAATGGCCCCTGCTGAGTCTCTTACTTCCTCATATGTAAGCTTAACACTGTTTACCCAGGACAAACACACGGGCACAGGCAGGTTCACAGGCCAGGCAGAGACCGCTGCAGAACACAAACACATATGCAAAGTAAGCAGACAGCAGCATGCTCACATAACCATGCATTCTGTACACTCAGCGAGAGTTCTGGAGGATGGCAGCAGACTCGACTTGAATTCAATGACAGCCCGCTGATCTTTGGGTGTAAATTGTTGATCTTTACAGATATCGGGCTCTGTGTGGAGATAAGGTGCCAATAGTATGTGCTTTATCTCATTCCAAAGATTTCCTTTGGACGTGAACACACACACACACACCTACATGCATACACACTCAATAGCCATGCACACACTCACAGATGGACACACAGCATAACAAAAAGCCTTTGATGCAGGTCCATATGTGCCATTACAGTGCCCATCCATTTGTGAGAGCGTGAACTTTGACCTCCAGCATGTTGACTGAGACCTTTTTGCCTACAGAACACGAACTTGGCAGTATGAGGGGGAGCAGCGCCCCTCTTGTTGACAATGTAATCCAATCCTTGATGTCCTTCCTATTCCCATCCGAGATTACGTAACCTAAAAAAATCTTACAAAATGATAGTACAAAATCAATTAAAACAGTTATAACAGTATAAATATTTTATATAAGCAGTATAGATTATGAGGTCATGCCTGTATGTTGTTTACAGTGCTAATTTGTCCAGGTCATAGTTAGGGTTCGTGATCATTTTGAATGTCTCTCCATCTTTTTTCATCATCATGTGACATCAAATAACACCCTCTGTTTCAGAACAGGCTCCTCATCCTTTTCTTCACGACACATGGAGACTTGATTTCTATTTTTATTCTTTTAATACTTTTTTTCTGTTAATTTTACTGTATTTTCAATATATTTTCTGTAGCATTATGCATTGCTGCTGCACCTTTTATTTTACTGTAAAATACTTTGAATTACCTTTGTAATTATAAATAAAGTTGCCTTGCCTTGCCTAAAATAAAATTTAAAATATCTTGGAGACGTAGCTCACTCTTCCCTCTCTCTCTCTGACCGACAGACACAGAGCCCGGCCACATCCCGGGCTCCGTCAGCATGCCCTTCAACTCCTTCCTGTCCCCGTCGGGTCACTTCCTGTCCCAGGAGGGCCTGCAGGCCCTGTTTTCCCGGGCGGGGGTCGACCTCAGCCGCCCCCTCTGCGTCTCGTGTGGCTCGGCCGTGACGGCGTGCCACGTGGCGCTGGCGGCACACGAGTGCGGGCACCCAGGGGTGTACTTGTACGACGGCGGGTGGTCGGAGTGGTACACCCGCGCTGTGCCCGAGAATGTCATATCAGAGGGGCGAGGGAAACACTTCTGATTGGCTGAACAGGAGGGACGGTTGATGGATGCCTGTTTTTGGTTATACAAGGTGAAAAGGATCAGCCTGTGTTTGGATGGCAAGACAAGAAGGACAATTTTTACCTGTTTGGATGATACTTTGATAATAAATATTAAACTATGGTTTAATATTTAAGGGCCAGTGTGTGATCCAGACATATGTAAGTGTAGTGTGTGTAAGTTCCTCCACCACTAAGAATATTATTAGAATAAAATGGAGCTGCATTTTGAATGGCAGTTGAGATTAATAAGAGTTCACAGAGTTCATTTTCCATGTTCAAGTCAAGCTGTTTATGATAGATGTGAATTATTATTGTTTATTATTATTGGGGCTTGCAGCTTTATAGGGGGGAAGCAAAACTGATCTGAGAGCAGAGTCCAGCTCGGCCTTCTGAGATTGAATGTTGACTTTGTGAACGGGACTTTGGACCTCGAAGCTGAGAAATCAGAGTGAGAATCAAAGCCTGATTAGACAGTCACACACTGCCTTGAAAAAACATTGAAGAGGTCTTTTTTTTTATTTGTTTTCTGTATGAAATATCTATTATTTGACAAAAAGGTGACGTCTGGTCTCACAAAAACATTGAAGGCACAAAATAGCAGCAAAGTACAGTAGCTTTTAAAGGACATTTTGTTTTTTCATACATCTGAACTGAACTTTTTTGTACATAATCCTTTGTATTTTAGAGATGTTGCCATTTCAGGCATTTCAGTTTTCCCGACAAAGTTTGATAAACATTTTGGAATCGACTTTTCATTTGGTCATTTTTTGTTGTGCCAGATCAAAAATTAAGTGTTTGGCATAATGTAACTTAACATGTTAGCTTTTCAGTTCATTTCAGTGCTTTTTTAATTACACTGTGGTAACTTTCAATTTCCCCCAGATTGTTTTATTCATGTTGGTTGAAATATAAAAAAATAGAAAACGGGCGCTCCTGTAGCTCACAGTTTAGAGAGCGTGTACCATGTAATCATGGCGGCGCGGGTTCGATTCGAGCTTCTTTGCTGCATGTCGTCCCGTCTCTCTCTCCACCGTCATTTCCTGTCTGTCTCCACTGTCACTGTCAATAACACAGAAATGCCCGAAAAATAATCTAAGTAGAAAACATGAAAGTGGCCCAGCATCTCATGCAGACAACACATTGCTAATTGAACAAAAAAAATGCAATTTGGATATGAATAAGTTTGACTTCCAGTCTGAAAAACAGAGTCAACTTCTGTGAAAGTTTGAAATGACACAGTTTTTTTCTCCTACATTGTCTAACTGGGTTTATTCCCAGAGCTGGTGTAAATATTCTGTCTCTTTTAGGGAAGCTGCACATCAGAAAGTTAGTTGGCCTAATTTTTTTCTCCCTCCACTGCAGCAGCCTGAGGGAGTAACGGTCAAGTCAAGGCCCCAACTTATGTATGTGCTCTGCTGGTGTGTGTGTGTGTGTGTGTGTGTGTGTGTGTCTCTCTGTGTGTGTGTTGATCTGATAAAGAACTTATTCCTATTATCTGCCTATGTACATGAGGCCTGCTGGCATGCTGCTAGAGATAGAGTGACCCACAGGGCCACACACACACACACACACACACACACACACTCACACTCTCACACACTCACACACACATCTTAAACTGTACAAACTCCTCTCTCCGTCTCGTGTAATTAATGTGTGAAACACTAATCAAAATATCAGAATCCAGGCCACTCATCTCTCTTACAGACACACCGCCTTAATATGCCGTTAATATCCCATCTGATTAATGTAAATAATTTGAACTATAATAAAAAATCCTTTAATCAATGTCATATTAAGGCCGTCCCATTTTATTAGTACCTTGAAACCATTTGTGAATGCATTTCAGTGGGAATAAAACAAGCCTGCTGATGTGATGACACGTTATCAGAGCCTGTTGTTAATGGATGAAAAAGTTGATGTTGAACTTCCACTTGAGGGCAGCAAAGCATCAGACCACTGCAGTGTGCCTCAACAGTATGAGCGTGACTTCCTGGATTAAGTCACTTATGGAAAAGGAGAGATTTGATTCCAATCAGATTAAAGGCAGACAGATAGAAGGGATTATAATCTGTTTTCTTCTGGTCTTTAGCATTTTCATGAGGCGTCAGGCCTTCAGGTGCCCACTTCTGTCTGTTAAGCCAAAGTATGATGAATACAGCTATGAGTGTGACTATGAATCAGTGTTGTGGGGAATATTGTTAACTTTTCACTGAAAAAAACAACACGTGAGATCTCGTGCTCGGTGTGGGGATTTTATTTGTTTGTGTTGGTGTAGAAGAAGTTGATCTGCTGATGCTAAGTGACCAAAGCTGCATGTGTTGTAGCAGTGGTCAGTCGGTGTATCAGAGTACTACAGTTCTGTAGGCTGTTGCTGTAGGTCCCATGTCAACTTTGGTTAGATAAGGGTTAAAGGGGTTGTAACAGAAACTAAAATTTGTCTCTTTGTGCATATAAGATCAGAAATGTTAAATGAAGATGTCGTTAAAAGTGGATTTCACTTGGAGAACTTCAGTATAATGTTCAATAAGAGCTTCAGAGTTGCTGTAAGGTTTATTTTTTCACTTTGACAGAGCTAGGCTAATGACTCCTGTAGACTTTAAGTCTTTATGCTAAGCTAACACAAAATACTACCCATAGGAACCGAACCAGTGGGCGTACAGAGGTGAAAATGGCATCGGTGTCATGATTCTGTGTTTTTGGACTTGGTTTCTTTGGACTTTTAGGTTTATGGACTTGTGTTTTGGACTCTTGTGTTCCTTGTGATTCTTGTTGTGATTTTCTGTCCCTGCTCTGTTTGGCCCTCTTGTTTCCCTGTAGTCTTGCCCAGCCTGTGTTCCCTTTGTGTGTGTGTTGCCTTTGTGTTCTTGCCTGTCACACCCTCGTTGTCTGTCTTGTTACCCAATCCCTGTGTTTCCCTCCTGTTCTTGTTCCTTCCCACTCCAAGTGTGTCTTGTCTTGTGATTAGTTCCTCATATGTATATATACCTGTTGTTTCCCTTTGTTCTCTGTCAGTTTGTTGTCTACACTCCCAGAGTATGTTCCAGTGTTCCTCGTGCCTTGTTTTGTGTTTTTTTTTCTTCATTTTGGATTAAATACTTATTTCTTCAGTCCCTGTATCCTGGCTCTTGCGTTTGGGTCCAACTGCCCTACTGAAACGTGACAATTGGACATCTTGTCTCAGTCTCAGAACATCTGAGTATTCCTGTTAACAAATACCCTGGTAACCAAACTACATTCATTTTCAAGCCATTTATTTAAGTGTTATGCTCTTTCTTGGCCACAGCAGATTTGAGAACAATAAAACATTGAAAGGTTTCGTAGCAGCTGAGCAGCACCTCTGCAGCAGTGTGGGGTTCAGGGTTTTTGTTCAGCGTCAGTCAGACTTGTTTGGGGATGGAGACAGTTAGTCATTTCTGCACCCACATGTATTTTCATTTTCATAGTCGGTCTGGATTTTCAAACTGGTGATCTTCATATTGCAAAGTGGCTTGAGCATGTTTTCGACGGCTGCCTCACCACCAGTGATGAGCCTCTGATTAAGATGGTAAGATGCTTACATCTTTACTAGATGGCATTACATGTACATTTTGAGTGATAGACATTGAGGTTATGTTAAAATTTGACTTGATATGATTTGAAAAAAACAGGAAACATTTATTCAGACATGTATCTGTACAGACAAGGGTCTATCCAATTTTGAAGGCTGGTACTGTCTTTGTTTTTTGTATTAAAACTTCCTTCAGTCATCATTTTGTGATAATCAACATCCTTATGTTTGACTGTAAAAAACAAACAAGTATTTGGTGTTTCCAGAGGAGTTTTATACATGTCAGAGTGAAAAAGCCTCTGAAACCATCACGGGACATTCGTACTCTCCACTGAAACCCAAACTGATGAAATTCATTCAGATGGGTTGGCAGCTGTTGAAAGCAGGGAAATCCACCATGACAGGGGTACATCACTGCCTGTAAATGAACAAGGAGCCGCCACCAGGAAGGGAAGTCCATCAAATAAGAGCTGGATGACGGTAACTGGCGCTTAATTACAGATAAACTGAACACCAAGAAGTGCTTTCTCTTTATAACCTTTACAACAGAAAGCAAAGCCTCCTGAAGACACACACAGTTTTCTACCCCCCACATTGGCGTTACTGCCCAAACACGCAACAACCTTCTTCTAAGAGGCAAGTCAGTACAAAGACGTGTGGCTGAAACTGTAGTGATAAAGGGAAAGCGATTTCATGAAAAAAGGAACGGAAAGAGAGACACAGGCAAAAGCCTAGAAGGGGTTTTCACCATGACTGCTGCTTCACACTTCTTCCTGGCGAGCTGAAAGATAAAGGCAGCATTCACCCAAACTACTACCGTAAGCGCGACCACACAAACCAACACCTTTTTTTTTTTTCTTTTTCTTTTTTTTTTTTCAATTCAGAAACCTTTCCACTTCCTACGTGACGTGAGATACAACCGAGACAAGAGAGGAAAGCAGGTTGCAGTATCGCCCGGATCACTCTGACGGTTGAGTTAAGGACTTATCAATCATCAAGCCTGACAAGAAACGGCCGAGGAGAGGGAAGAGCGCTTCGCAGAAAGACAGCGGGTGGGTGAGTTTACAATGAGTCAACATTAATGAAGATTTTTATTTGTGATAGTAAAGAGACTTCATCTTTTCAGTATAATGAATGAATGGACTGGGTTATGGTGTCCAAAGTTAGAAGTAATGATGATCAAGTCAATTTTATTTATAAAGTGCTTTTAATGAACCAAGTTTGTGGTTTAAGGATTGTAAGAAGTAAGTTCCGAGCACGTGTGTGTGTGCGCGTGCTTTTAAAAGGTGATAAAAATGCTAGAAAAGTGAGGTATGAAGGAACGAAGTCAACACAGATCCTCATAAGTGGAGTAATACAAGTGTGTGTGTGTGCGTGCGTGTGCGTGCGTGTGTGTTTGCGTGAGTAAACAACAGATTGATGCCGATAACACTGTGTAGTGACTGTCATGCCAAAATGAGATGCGCAACATTCGTAGAAAAGTGGACAAGTGATGCTGTTAACAAAAAATGATCGATATCACAAATTTTCAGAAATCTAACAAATGTCCTGGGTTTTGAGAAATGCCAACACTTTTTTCTACCTGGATCTTTAGATTTATAGTGAATGATAAACTGAAGCCAAGATGCACAGACAACATCTCTCATTTTGGAACAAGTTTCATTCCATGAGTTTGTAGCCATTCAAACCACATTATGGTTTTCTAATGAAGTTATAAGTCATCTGAAGAACGCTGTTGTGCTTTTGAGAATTGATTCACGTATTTCTGATTCATGAAGCATGAAACCCCTCACATGGTGTGTGTACGTAAATGAGTGTGTGAGTAAGTAAGTGCTATGATGGGATATGACATCTCATCACGCTGTAGAGGAAATACCTATATAGAAATCGGTTTAAAAATGCATCAGAAAGAGAAAGAGAGAGAAACAGGTAGACAGGAAGAAACTGTGAGGAGGAGGAGGGGGAGCGAGAGACTGTGTGGGCAGGTGAGAGAGGAAGAGGAAGAGTAGAAGGAGAGAGAAGAAGAGAGACTGTGAATGAAGGTGACAGGAGGTGGGAGTTATTAAAGAGGGGCAGCCAGAATCCATGTCAGTTTAATGGCACCTTTGCTGAAATATTCACTTTCTTTTTAAAATATCCATAGCTTTCAAAGGAGTATGACAATAAAAAAATGGAAAATGTAATGAAAAAAAAGTTGCACTCATCTCTCATCATAACACCTCTATCAAGGGCCTACATTTTTGTATTTTGCTTTTTCTATGCGGACGCTCCAAGCAGAAAAGTTGAAAATAACTCTTGACTACTCAGGGCGCCTTGCAGATTCTGTGCAGACAGAACTGCACTTAACATGCAGTTTAACATGCAGCTTAACGTGCTATTATAGCAAAACCTCAGCTCTCAGCCGCTGTAAGACAAAACCTCCCCTTGTATTTCACAGAACAGGACCTAGAGCAGCAGCACTTGCAGGATAGATGACAACAGGGAAGCTCAGTGAAATGTTTGCTAATATATCATCATCTCAAAGCGAAGCAAGTGCCAGTAGCCTCTGTCATCGTTCATCCATGTTGACAGCCAGTATTGACTGAAGTGCATTGTTATCT
>OMLF01009919.1:6080-19314 GCA_900302615.1 Holocentrus rufus
GGGGGGGAGGGTGAAGAGGGAGACAAAAGACAGAAACTGTGAAAAGGAAGCACTTGAGTGGGGTCAGACTAAGTGTCTACACGGCTCTCATTTTCTCATTTTTAAGAGGGAGGGAGAAATCTTAAGCCCCTGAGGCTTAGCGAGTGTCCTTAGAGAATGTCACAGCATTTAGCTACTCATGCACACACACACATAAATCCATGCTCTTTCATACACACACACACACAACCTTACAAGAAAGAGAAATACCCAGTCTCTAAAGGTCCAATGTACTGTACAAAATATTATCGCATAAGCAGCAAGAGCAATGCATGGAAAGGAGACAGAGTGAACAAGTTGCTGGAAAAGATATTTCTCTTCTCATTGTGGTCTCGATCCGAGCCCAATCAGTTCTTTTCTCCATTTTCCAGACTGATTTGTTTCCACTTTCCTTCATGTGTGTTCTTTCGCTCCTTCTCTCACAGTCGCCTGTGGTGTTGTTCTTGTTACCTCAGTGGACTGAAGGTGTTAGAGCGGTTGCTATGCTCACTGAACTGAAGGGGACCCGGTCCAGCCAAATGGAATACAACAAATTAACAATTAATAGAGGGCATTTTAGAAGATATTATGCGTCTATATATACCTGCGTAATTGACTTGCTTTTATAAGAAGCTAAATGAGGGCCTCTGAGAGCACTGATCATTGGGTGAGGTAAAAAAATCCAACTTGCAATTTTTATAAATAGCACCAGATACTTTGGTTATAAGATGGAAACATAGAGAGGGGAATGTAGGAAAAACAAGGAGAAATGTAATTGTTTATTATCTCCTGTGCTGTGATTTTAATTAAAATGACCTCACAAATCAAAAAAGGTGATGTGCTGTTGCTATGGTGGAACATGAAAAGTTTCACCAAATCATACAGATAGATGCATGTGCAAACACACATCCAGAAAAGCAGGAAGAGAGCGAGAGAAGCCTCACAGCTTTGAGTAAGATCCATTAAGGGTAAAAGCTTTTCAATCAAGGGACTGAATAAAACACTGCAGGGAAACTACCAAAAGACAACAAACAAGCATGAACTAAAGCAACGGGAAAGCAGCATTAAGCATACTTTATGCAAAGAACATTTAATTGATTTATTCCCCTCATTTGACTACTTGCCCACCACAAAAATCAACAAAAGTGAAATGTCTATGGGAGTGTATCGTCTCTTTTTGACCACACGAGTCACTTTAAAAATCTGAGTGAGGAGACGTTATTCCATTATCTTACTGTTTGATTGTTTCCTGGGATCAGAATGGTCCATTTATGTTTCCAGCCACTGAGTGAGTGTTGCTTTGTAAATCAAAGCAGTTCAGACTTTGACAGCATGGCACTCAACATCTGACAGCCTAATGCCCCTGACTGATGATCAGCGGCGTGCTCTTCAATCAACACCAGGTAGAGCGAGGAAGGACTGCAGGGGAGGAGTGCAAGTATGTCATCATATTCATGTTCATATCCACTGTTGAGGGAGAACTTTAATATTAGTACGACTGCCTTATCCTGTAATGATGTGGTTCTCAAACTGGGGACCCCGGTGATTCTGGGAGGGTCGCAAGATGATTATGACATACTACAAAAAAGTATTATCAAGTTTATTTTTTCATCTTTTCTCAATTGTTTAGTAGTATTTTTAAAAATCGGAGGCTTCCTTTGTAAAGTGAATAAATAAAACAACCTGAAAATGGAGCTGTCGCAAATGGGCATCGTTTTGTTTTAAGGGGTCACGAGTGAAAAAGTTGAAAGGCAACTGGTGTAATGCAATGCTGCAATGGCGATGATGTTATTTAGGCTATCACTTTTGTTGTGCAGTTTACGTTAGCCAGTTTGTCTCTGCAGTTATTGGTTAGTTTGGATATTTGAAGGAATCTGTGGGAAACTATTCGTCCTCACAAACCTGGTCTGCCTGTTGATATGTCCCGATGCTTTGCTTTTGGGTCCGATATCATGACTTTTTCCTCCACTGTCAGTTCTACTTACACATAGCAATTTTTCACTGGTCAAACCTCTGAAAGGTCAACAGCAAACAGGTCAAAATTGGAAAATATTGAACGCTGAGCACAACTACTGGGTGGTAAACCGAAGCGATGTGCCAGGAGCAGCGGTGCCGCGAGGTTGGGCGCGACCGCTTTATCGATAGAAAAACAATGAATCAGCCAGGGCAAAGAGTTTTTACTGCTGATCATGTGTAGGAAGCTTATTTTCTCTGGAGTTATGAGGGGAGGATATGCACTTAGATATATTTCAGAGGCAGTGAAAGAATCTCACACAGGGATACACGCTGCGCTACAGAACAATCTGCCTTCAAGCTATTTCATGTCCTCAAAAATCCAGTGGCAAAAGGTATCAGAAGCCTGCGGGGCTCATGGCAGCATTTTAGTTATGATACAGTAGCTTCAAGTCTTCATATCAAAGCTTCTTTTGCTCAGTCAGATCAAACACGGAGTACATGAATGGGGAAAACTCATATGTTTTAACTTGGAATCAGCATGTGTTTGCTCACCCACTGTTTGGAACTGTTTGGAAATAATTCAGTCTGCTGGGGTGACGGTAATCACAAGGCTAGGAGGAGTAGGAGGAGAGAGATTCAGCAAAATCACGTACCGTTTCCGTGAAGATCAACGCCCCAAAAGACCTGAACTAATGTGAATTTGTAGTCGACTCATATAGGTTTTTCAGTGGCCAATGCCGATATTTAGAGAGTAGGGAGACCGGCGGTCAATTTAATGCCAATATATTTTTTCTTTTATTGCATGTGTTTATCTAATCCTCTTTATTAGATCTGTACTCTTATTATTTTAAATCAACAGATGTATCAAACAAAAAAATTATTGAAAACAATTCATAAAATATATATATTTTTAAATCAGTTGACAAGATGACAGAAATCGTCCCGATTGATTGACCGGACCCATTAATCAGTCTATCACCAATGTAAATTCATACAGACAAATGTTCTGACATTGCTAACATGCACATACACGATAAAATGGGGAATACAGCCTGTGGAAGAACGAGGATACAACAAAACACAATACACAAATACAAAAGTGCAGGAGAGTCCAAAAGCTTCAATAAAAACCTCTCTTATGCCACAACCATGCTGGAGTTCCAATTCTGCTCTGTTTATGTAAATAAATCACCATAGATGTTTGAAGAGGACATTATTCATTTTATTACATAGAATTAAATTTCACAGTTAACATGACTGCCTCTCTCACTAAACAGCTGCTAAAGTCCATCTACTAAGTCGAGTTTGCAGCATTTGAACCAACAAGCTTCAGCAGGTTTGCCTCCGAGTCGAGCATTTGCTGTTCACACTCATTCAGTAAACACCCATTTAACAAAACTGCATCTATTTGCAAAACATTACGGAGAACAATATTCTCATTGTGAGCCAAAGCAGATTTGAAAACAAATTCGTGAATGATATGCAGTGTTTCTCGCAGGTTGCTGGCGAGCCAAGTACTTTTCAGACAGTTACATCTCTCCATCCAGTAGAAGCTAATTATGCTGCAACATTAGCTGACGATAACGCTTCCATCTGCTTATCGAGGCTACGTTTCCATCTGTCTCCCCATTCAGTTTGTATGGGCACACACAGACACACACACACACACACCACAACTTGAAGGCTCCCAGAGGTGCTGCATCATAGGTGCAATGAATTATTGTCATTGTAGTTCAGTAACATGCTTTCAGAGGTTGGCTACATTAAATCTTGATTGAAAACTACATCAGTGAGAACGGCCAGTTTCGCGCGTTATGGCCGCAATAAATCCAAGACAAGCATTTACTCGGCAGGCTGTTCAACACCGTGCGGGAAACTCTGATATGGGACCTGTAAAACTCAATCCCACTTTTTTCCAGCTTCAGTTCATCTCACATTATAAGGTAATCTCCCGTCTCGGAGGTCAGCAGCACTGTATTATAGGTCAGCTGGTGGAGATCTAAGAAAATCTAGTAGCTTTACTTGTCCCTGAACTCTCTCTAAAGTTCATCCCCAACATTTCATATAAGTGGTTCAATAGGTTGGCCTCGCTGTGTTTCCCCTCCCCATTCAAAAGCACATACAAGTATTGATTCTCATAGTAATCTATTGATAGATTGTGAGTGAGGTGTCATCCATCATATTGCCTAGACTAATTCTTAACTGCTGCTAGCATTTTATCAATACCATAAACCCCTCATTTATCTTGCTGGTATACTGGGTGCAGCTGCCCAGATGTCTTTGATAAAGCCGTTCAGGTTGTCTTCCAGTAGATTAATAAAGTTCTTTAATTAATAGCTTTTTCTGTTATTATGACAAACGGACCTTAAAAACTCGATGTGCTTGCAACTGATCTTCAATTAAAGAGAAAGGGATGTTTCATTTGTGTCTTTTTCTGTTATTCAGTAAGCAGAAATTGTTTTGATAGGCAAATGTGGTGAGAGCCGAGGTAGAGTCAAAAGTGTTTTCATTGTTCGTGTTTACAACCCACATGCAAAGACTCCTAACTGACAAAATATTGTTGCTTTGAGGCCTTCAAATAGCTTTGAAACCAGTGAGGGAACGTCCCTGCAGTGAATCAACATAATGAACCCTTCAAATTTAGAGATTAAAGAAGCTTAGTTATAACGATGGAAATACACTGTATGGCATTATCGCAGATGCAGGAAACTAAATTTACCACGTAAGCCCTGGGTGTGATATGTTTTAATATTGAGCGTCAATCAGGGGGGGTGTGATTTGCTAAGGCACAGCAGCACCAACTCGCCCATCTCAAGCCAGGCACAAGAAGGCAGCAAATAAGCATTAGTCAACAAAAGTGTCTTTTTTACATGGTGAGAAAATAGAAATGTCAGTTTAGTTTAGGTTGAAATAATCTCAGCTGTCAGTGTATAAAAGAAAGAGAGAGAGATGTGTCACAGTATAGCATGAGTCAGATCCAAAGCCATGTAGCCATGGGGGATACATCTCAGCACATTTCTAATACAAGCTACAAGTTTTCACAGCAAAGCAAATTGTGGAATAAAACTGTGAGGTCGACACATTTCCAAAAGAAGAGATTTTTGTTTATTCAAATTTAAAGTTTTCTTTTTTATTGCAGGCCATACACACTATAGGCTAAATAAGCTCTGCAAATTGAGCACACTGGGATTTGAAAAGTCCATCTGATGATTCAGAGAACTTGGTGGATCCTCACACTTGTACAGTAATAAGTGGGTTTAGTGGGTAAATATCAGCGCTTCACTTGTTTCAAGGCACTTTCATCTGCTTGTGTAGTTAAGATTTTCCATGCAAGAACTCCACAACTTGATATATATACAACTTTTGACTTCACATAAAAAACAAAGCCAAAAAATAAATATTGTACATAAAAGCGGGATTTTTTTCTTTAAAATTTTATGTTTTCATTTTATCAGTGCTGGAATAGCTATACTTTAATATAAGTCATTGCAGTCTAGTCATTATAGAAAGTCTCTGTATGACTGCACTATTCAGCCTGAGATGGCACAGTGCATGAAGGGGAGACACACAGTTCACTACTCTAAAAAGACACAAGGTGTCTGTGTGGGTGTGTGGGAGGAAAGAGATTAAAGCAGATAAAAAGATCTCCTTTGGTGAGGTATAGAGAACTTGATTTTTTGAATTATTTTTTATATCAAAGTAAAGGTCTGTGTTCTCACACACCACAGACCAGCTGGCATTTGAGCAAATGGCTGAGCTAAAAAAGGAGAGGCACAAAGAGAAAGGAGAGAAATAAAGAGACGAAACCGCAGTGCAGTGGGAAAATTTTATGTTTTATGGTATGTTGAATCCTACACATCTACTGGATAAAACATCTTTTGCCGAGGGTAAACGAGGCTAGGAGCTATTTGATCTTCCCTCTACTGTTTTCTAACATCATTATGGTGTTACAGATGAGTAGCTGCATGTAACTGGAGCCCAACCATTTGGAAAACATCCCTCCTTGGTCAGTAGAATAAAAACCTCCTGAGGAAGTAATGCCTTGAATTAGATTTGCTATCCATCCGGCCGCAGCATCCTTTAACCCAACACCACAAAGGCCTTTTCTTCAGAGCAGCAGGAAATCAATGTCACCATTAAATTTTACAAGAGATCATTAACTTTCCATTGTGTTGTTTATTTGTATGCATGGATGCATGTGTGTGTGTGTGAGACATCTCCGACAGCCCTGTATTACCCAATCCACTAATCACATTGTCCTGCTCTGACTTCTGCTCTCACAAATGTATACAGTACAGTAGACTGACTTGAACACACACACACAAAGAGATGCAGGGAGAGAAAGAAGCATCACAGAGATAAAAAGACAGAAAGAGACAAACCTGTGACTGCGATATCAAACAAGTGCCCAATCAGAAGATATGTGTTCCCTCAAGCCCAATCATAACACATCCTTAGGCCTGCATACTGTCAGCACATCCCCTGTGGCTTTGATCGGTTTGGAAAATACCCGTAGTTTCACATATGCACTGCGGACAAAACCTCAGAGGGGAGGATGCTGTCATCTGAGCTGGCCTCCCACAGAAGATGTCAAGAGAAGTGTAGTGTAGCCTCAGAGTTTAATTGGTTTACTTCCAATAGAAATCAATATGTGATCCGTTCTATTCTGTCAGTAGGAACTCACAGTAGTGGCGTACAGTGTGGTCCCCGGAAGCAGCAGTCACGTTTTTCACATGCAGCCAAGGTTTCCATACTTTTTTAATGAATAACATACATGTGCACTGACAGAATCTCCATATTGATCAGAATCAGTTGCATTTTACAGATAGAGTATTGATTAATATTGGCATTCATTAAACAGGTAACTTCTCACTGGCTGCATGTAGCTGACTCTTGATATTAAAATGTATGTTATCATTACTTTAGCAGTTGGTGTGTTCCCCTTCTCACATCAAAAACAGTCAGGTCAGGCCGTACCCTGATTTTCTCACTTGAAAGTAGCTGCAATATGAATTTCACAGTTGTCATGCCAAGTAAAGGGCACAAGAAATCAAGTTTTGTTCCACATCCACCTTAATGCCTTAAAGTGATGGTAAACTCAGCTAGAAATGGGGATTTTCTTATTTAGTGTTATTCTTGAGTATCTTCATCTTTCACCAATATTTGAGAGTTCCTAAAAGTCAATAACTGTAATAAAATGGAGTTTTAGTAGCTGTATTTTCTACAGTAATTTATTCCAGCAGGGCTGGGTGGGCTTTGCCTAGTCAACAATATTGTCTAGACTCTGCTAAGACCAACCATCTGCCCAGCAAAGTGAAAATATCCCACTTGTTGGAACTGAAATAGCTACAGGTCTTAGTGGCACTACAACAACAAATGTTTTCCTAGCTAACATTGTGAGAAAGTGAGAAAGTCTATGACTGACACCATCGCTTCATATTAGATTGAAGCACTTTGCTAGCCCTAACCACAACAATCACTGATACTACTGTTAAGCCTAGTGGAGGATAACAGGTGTAACTGTAGAGTCAATCAAATGGGGGCGGGGGGAATAAAAAGTGATGTTGTGTTCTATGTGTGAAAATATGCCTAGCTTTTAATCCCCAGTAAAAACATTGGCTTGAATGAAGAAAAATCACCTGGTGGACGTAGACAGAAGATTCTTCGAGTTTCAATATGATTTCTATAGCCAATGATTACAATGAAAAAATATTTTAATGAAAAATTACATATTTTATGTCATTTTTCTTCTTTTTTTGTGGAAGAAAACAGCTCTATAACTCATGAAAATGAATTCCCCATTAAATGCTTGAAGAAGTTTTTGGGTCCACTTGTCCACTCCCGAATGCTGTAGTAAGTATCCTAGCTGGAGGTAAAGCTTCGTGTAATCATAAGCAGGACTGAATAGTGTTTCTGGAAAAATGTTAGGACGCTTTGAGCTCAGAACAGAATTCGTATTAATGCACAGATTTAAGTGATTGTGGTGGAATAAAACAATAATTTTAGTGAACATACTGTACATGCTGTCCAAATATTCTCAAGATGAAATAATCCATGTGTAGCAACCTTCAAGTTTCATGGAGCAGTTTTTCATATGTTTTTAACCTGGTTGAGAGTAATTTGGGATAAATTAGCTTTGACTTCTAAGCTACCAAAGCACATTCTGTACACACTTATGCAAATAATATTTGTGATGGACAGATATCAACACGAATGTTGACAAGAAGTCAAACTAGGGGCAGTATGGTCCTTTAACAAAGTGCCTGGTAGATTATTATTAAAGAGAATACTTTAACTGTTGGACATGCATCAAAAGATGAAGGGAAGTTATTTACTGGAAGTTGTCGATATGCATTTGCTGTTATGTTAACCAGTGCTGACATGATTGTGCTTTGTACACAGTGCTCAGCCCCCCTTGCTATTTTGAAAGACAGAAAGCAAAAAAGAAGTTGGCACCGATTATTTATTTATATTTATTTATTGTAGGCAGACATTAGAACCTGTATGGCAACCTCCACATCGTATGAGTTTTCTTAAAGCATACATTTGATGTAACTTTCAAATGGCCAAATAGCTAAATGGAGCATGGAGTATGATTTGAGGCAAAAAATAAATTATAAGATTTCTTTGTAATTACAATAATGTCGAGATTACGGCTGATGACAGTCCTGATGACACCCAATATAGATATGTATTAAAATGTCTGTGGTTAAAACTGACATAGGTTCCTGCTGTTGCATCATACTGATAACCTGACCTTTAATTAACTTTTCAATTAAACGTCAGTCAAAAAAAAAAAAAAAAAGACTAATGTGTATAACTCCTGGTGGGAATAGACTTGTAGAAATGTGCTAAACCAATAAATATTCAGCTTGTTACATTTTAGAGCTGGTCTTTTAAAACCGCACCTCAAATTCTACGACATAATGCAGACGGCTGTGAAACAATATAGCAAGACAAGAAATTATTGAATTTAAAGCAGTTTAATAAAAATGGTCAAATATGAAGGAATCTCCCAGGAAACAGTAACTGCCTTTTTCTCAAAGCTGTGGATCAACAAAAAATAAAATAACTAAAAATCAGCCTCTACAGGTGAAGATACTTCAAGGGCAGAAGAGGTCAAGGAGGTGAACTGAATTAAAAACTTAAACTGGAGACAGCGACAATGTCATTTTCTTAATTCTACAAAGGAAGCAGATGTTCTGTGTGAGCAGGCGTGGGCTGAATTAATTACATCTCTCTCTAAAGTCCTTGAAACATGAAGTGAAGACTGAAAATGAACACACAATATTTCCACTACTGTCTGCAACCACTTCAGCCCATCATTTTTTTTAAAACAATAACTTATTTTGATGCATAAATCTGTCTTTTTTTTTCTTTTTTTTTTTTGTTAATTGATTTGCATTGCCTCGCGATGTTGTCATTAATGTCAGGGGGCAGTGGTTAACAGGCTGAATAAGCAGACAGGCAGAAAACATCTATGCTCTAAATATCACACCTGTATGCTGAATACATACTGTGCGATGATTAGATGAAAATTACTTTGAAAAACACGGATGAAAATACACATGAGCATCTGAGTAAATGCAAATGCAGTCAGCACAGTCAAGGGCAGCAATCTTGTGAGTTTAAGCGTTAGGTGCTGATGTGATGCATGAGCGCAGATGAGGAATGTAATGATTACTGGTGGAGCAACTGAGCAATCACTTTGGGTTATTGCGGTTTTACACCCCTTTTGATCCATCAGACTGCAGACTGGACACAAAAGGTGAATGCCTCTGCCAAGGTGATATGATGTGTAAGGAAAAGTGTGTAAGTGTGTAAGGTGTGTGTGTTTTGTGTGTATTTTTAGTGTGTATGTATGTTTGAGAGTATGCAGACTTCAGTATGTTGAAGTGGCAGTGGATGCAGTTGGTGAGAGAGAGCTTTCTGATTGGCTGTTCAGCCTAAGCAAATCAGGACAGGAGAAAAGAAACAGAAATTGGTTTGTGTTGTTGGTTGGTTTGTGCTAACGAGTTACCAAGCTAGCTAACCAGAAGACCCAGTTGTGGTAAACAAACCCTCCTCCACAAGCAAAAGACCTTCAGGCTGACCATGCCAATGCAACTTTCAGAGTAGCGTGAAAAAGATGGTGGGCTATTGCTAGTTTGTTTCTTTATCTTTTTGCAATCCTGAGGTTTACTTTTTTGAAAGACTGCTGCCTCCTCCTGGTATGGAAGGTTATTTCCACTTACACAGGCACAGAACGTGTGTGCATGTCAACCATCAGCTATTGTCTGTGCAGTGAATTCATGGATAACTCCTTGCAGGAAACAGGAGGCAACGGAAGGCGACATAATGTGACGCCAAAGGATCCAACTGTTGGCGTCAGTCTGCGACAAGTTCTTTGATGTTGGTTTGCTGTGTCTCGGGCCTTAAATCATCCTGAATTTTCTGTCTGCAGTGTCCAAGACGCTGGGAAGAGAACAAAAAAAGGCGTGTGTGTTTGTTTTCAGTTGTGTTGGTTCAAGATGCAGTTACTCACCCTGCGCTGGAGTGCCTTACCCGTGGGGATGGGCGATGAGATGAGATGAACCCTGAAGCTGTAAAAACTCCCCAGCCAATGCATCATCAAGGCCTTCAGATATTCTGAACACATTACTTAATCACCCTGACAAACTACTGACTCACTGGCCATGTAACCAAATCCAGTGGGAGAGGAGATGAAGCCTGAATTGGTTTTAGAGTACAAAGCACATCATGAACAACAGATCCCAAAGATTTATGTCTGACTTGAATGGTTGTGCTTTTGCCTCTGCATTGTCTTCAGCCTACACTCTCTGGGTGGAAGAATAGATACAGTATGTGACAAAGGATCATACACAGCAAGTTTAATGTATGTTTGTGTAAACTTGTAGCCATAAAAAAGCCTCACAAAGTTAAATAAGTCCATTTCAGATTGAAACAATGGGTGCAGAATATAACTAAGAATTTTGATAAAAGCGAAAATCCTATGAAAATTATTTTCCAACATATAATGAAAGATAAAACCTGCCATAGAATAAGTTATTTAGATAGATCTATGGATAGGTATTAAATTCATTCCAGAGTGCATGCTTTCAAAAGTAACAGCTGGGATTAGATCATTTGTGTGTCAATGCATTTTGACCACCATTTACTTAATCGCCTACATATCACTTACAAATCCATGCAAGGAGTTACAGATAGAAATGCTACTGCAGCACAGTGTGGCGAGTCCTGGTTCGACCCAAAAATACATTTTCACCTCATGTTGCTTGCAAAGTCTCTTCTGTTTTTTCTAAATAGAGTTGGTACAAAATAACAGTTCATAATAAGTCAAAATACCTTTATCGAACAAACCCACAAACTTGAGACAGAGTGTCATGAGTCTGTGTTATGGACTCTTGTTTTGAACTTTATGGACTTATGGTTATGGATTTTTTTGTGTTTTGGGATTTCCTGTGTTTGCTCTGTGTGTTTGAATTTGCTCTGGTTTGGTGTTTTTTCTTGTTTTCTGCATTTTGGTTGTCCGCCTGTTGTGTCCCTCCTGTGTTTCTGTAGTCCTGCCCAGCCTGCCTTCCCACACCTCACACCTGCCCTGCATTAGTCCTCATTAGCTCTGCCCATGTGTTGCTGCCTGCCGCAACATCGTTGTCTCCACTGTTAGCAAATCCTAGTGTTTACCTCCTTATTAGCTGTTGTCTTTGCTCCTCGTGTTTTGCTGCTCATGTTCTACCGAGCCGGTTCAGTTTACCTTTGCGTGCTTGTAACTTGTCTCTGGTAATGCATAGTTATTTTCTTCAGCTCCTGTGCCTTTTGTCTCCTGCATTTGAATCCACCTGACTGCTTCATCAAGACACAGAAAGAGCAAAGAAAGAACAGGAAAGACTAAATAAATAAAAAAAATAAATGAGTAAATGAGTGAGTAAATAAATAAATATAAATAATAGTCTTGCTTTCCGATGATATTTGCTTTATTGTGCAACTGCATTTTACTGAAGAATAAATAACTAAATGAAGTCAATATCTAAAGTAATCAAGATGAATAATCAATACTTTTGAAGCTTGTATGACTGAGTACAGGCACATGACCCTCTGAAAATATGGTAACATATGGGAAAGTTACTAAAAGTCCAATCAACATGATTGAAGAGAAAATAACATTGATCCCAGAATTCTTTGACCTTTGAAAATAGAAGCAGTTATATTTTTCAAGATATACAGCACTGATCTGTTGTTTGTTGTTGATCTGTTGCTGTGTTCTCATTGATGTGTACTGAATTGTTTGAAGTGTTTCTGTATTTTTTTTTTTAACCTGAAATGCATTAAACTCTGGATACTATTTAATGTATTCCACTCATGTAAATATTTAATTAGCCTGCAAATGTCTCATCAAACTTTGTTCCAGCAGGGGTTCAGAGCGGATTGTTTTTTCCTGTGTACGGTCAAACTCTCTAATGACGCCCGCGCTATCAGACACTCTCACATAAGCTCATCCTTCCTCGGCCTTGGTGATAAATCCACAGAACTATCTTTCAGTTCTCTCACTTCCCATCCCATTCTCTTTCATCTCCTGGGGTGGCCGACGAATATGAGGAAACAATATTCATCCACAGACAATGAACCAAAACTTGTCGCCATGGTTACCGGGTGTGCAGCAGATAATGTCTACGGCTGGCTGGTGTCTAATCTCTGAGCTTTCTTAATGGTCTGATCTCCCTCTCTCTCTCTCTCTCTCTCTCTCTCTCACCTAAACTACCATCGCCAGGCGCGTCGGTATGGGTGCTCAATGAAGCGCGTCACGGGAGAGATTGTGGTATCGACCAGGTCTGACCTTTCTATGGCGTAACTGTGTCTATCAGGTGCATGATGACTTATTGCTTTGTGGATATGGAGCCTCTTGAGGGGCGTCTGTCCATAAAAAGGATTAAGAATGCTAAATGAGCTCGGTCCACCCCCCCAACACGACTGAGACTCACAATCTACTGCAGTTTCCATTAACCTCTACCCTTAGCTCCACCCTCACACACACACCGTACATACATTCATACATGCACACACACATGCTTTCTGATTTCTCTCAAGTGGTTATTAGTCTTCCCACAGGGCACACAATATATAGAAGTGCATTATATGAGAGTGCTCATTATGTTTGCACTGTCAGGGTTCTTTGTGTACGGGAAGAGGAACGCATCGTGCACACAGCGACTCCGACACTGCCAACAAAACATGGTTGATAAAAGCACAGAGGCCTCAGGGC
>OMLF01009919.1:19334-30229 GCA_900302615.1 Holocentrus rufus
CAATAGGGGTTTAATAGGGTTTTTTTTTTTTTTTTTTTTTTGCTTGCTTTGGAGCAAAGCTGGCATGTGGCTTTTCACACAAAAGAAACATGTGAGACAGGCAGGCGTGCAGAAAGAGAGGCAAGAACAAATACAGATGATCAATGATTGGCCTTATAATAGACGGAGGACTCAAGCAAAGACAAAGAGAGGCGTAAGTCCAACGAGAATGCCTGCCAACAAGGGAAAAAGCTTTGGTATAACCGTCACAGCTGATGACAAAGCATGTTGGTTAGGCGGGATCAGAAGAGCCAGTTGGAATCTGAAGCAGTTGCTAATAAAAAACACCGATTTGAAGGGCTGATGATGCGCTACAACTGTGCTGAGTCTGTGCGTGGAGAGAAATTGATGATCAACAGGTTCACAGAGATGGACAGACAAGTCGATAAACAGGCTTTGCAGTCACACGTGCGTGCAAGCAGCGTAACGAGGAAAGCTCCAAATAACGTGACTGAATAGACGTTACAGTAAGGTACAGAGGCTCACAGATGGCTCCTTTATCTCTATGGGCATATTGTTGTGACTCATCATTCCAGACCTGACAGCTAAAATTAGATCACCTCAATTTCCACCGAGAATGAATCACCTCTTTTCTTTACTGCGTGGCAAAGCTAATAACTTAATCAAATATGGATTTAACAAGTTTAGCACAGCCTGCCTGCATATCACTGTTAAAGTATAACGGGCGTAATTTGTCATGATTAAGGTTGCACTGTTGTAATCGTGGACGGTAGCCGGGGATAACCGAGTTTGTTCAAGAGGCTCTTTGCCAAGGTTTGTAGTGGCACATGATCGTAAAAGTTGCAGGAGTAATGCAAAAGTTGTGGAGGAAAACGTTGCTTTTCTTCAAAGGGATTTCTCTAATCACGCAGCACGCACGCGGCCTCGTCTAATTTGTAAAGTGAAAGCCGTCATTTAGGTTCAGGGAGTGGGTCGCGGACGATGGGAGATGTCTTTTCCAGTTCATTAACTTAAAGTTCATCATGGATGCAAAAGACTCGGCTGCAACTGAGATCTGAGGCTCATGGTCAAATTGTGCTCCCAGGGGCTCCCAGGTCCCTTTTACCTGTGCATGTGTGTGTGATAGGCGCATGCTGAGTCAGGCCTCCGTCACTTCAGTGAAGCACCGGCAGTTTCCCAGGCCAGACACCCATTAATCCTCTGATTGCTTGAGGAGTCTGTGGGTACATTCTGTGCCGACATCCCAGTGCCGAAACCAGCAGGGTGTCTGCCCATCCACCAGCTCCACGACCTTAACTGCTTTTTTATTTCTCTCTCTCTCTCTCTCTCTCTCTCTCTCTCTCTCTCTCTCTCTCTCTCTCCCTCCCTTGTGGTTTCAAGTTGCGGTCAGTGATATAGTGGAGGCTAAACTCAGTTTACGCACCATTAGTACGTCTCTCATACATCTTTCTGATCTAAATTCCTAATATACATCTTAACAACTGCTATTAAACTGATTTAGTTTATGAAGATAGTTCCATAAAGGAAAGGCAGCATAAAATAATGCATGTCTTAAAGTATTATTGATATTTAGCAGGGGGTGGCCTTTATTTATCACTACACCACTGGTTGCAGTTATATATGAGGAGTGAGGCATTTTCTATTTATTTTCCTGCACTGAGTTATTGTTGCTAGTGGGTGAAAACCTCACACCATCCAAATGTCAAATTTTCAGGAACTGGGAAAAACAGCTTTTCTTTTGTCTGTCCACCCTGCATTTTTGAGTTTTTGAACCCTTTCAATCATGAGACCAACAGGGCAGAGAATTTTCTTCGCCAATGGACTTGCACATAATCTCTAAACTTAAGTTAAAACATGAAAATCTTCGAAATAGCAGTTGATATAGCAGTTTTTTTATGACAACAGTGTTATCTCCCATGTGCATCCAGGGAACATCCATGTGCAAAGCATTTACATGCACAGCTGAAACTTTTAGCACATTGAGGCGGCTGTCACACTGTCAAGCCCAACTGAATCGTGTGTCTCGGAGGGTTTGTGGTTTAGAGGGTCATCAGTGTCTCACAAGCACTGGGAGTGTTGTTTTGTGGAACAGATGCCATTTTTAGTTGAACACAATTAAATGATTTTTGACTGACATCTCAATGGTAGCATAATTGCTATGTAGCCATGCTCTGGAACATTGTGTTCCCAGTACAGAGTGTACATCAGTTCCTTCATTGCTTATTCTCGATTTCTCCCGGTCTCTCTTTCTCCATCCCTCTCTCTCTCTTTCTTTTTATTTCTTCCTGTAACAAGCAGGACACAGCCTATGTGATCCATGTACACCTGTAGGCAATCACACCACATCCTTTAAAGCTCCGGTCCGGTTGTGAGAAAAACATGGAAGCTCTGTGGAAATCCACAGATGCCGCTGGGTCTTGGGTGCATCTTGAGTGTATTAAAAATTAAAATTAAAATTAAAAATACGCCCAAGTAGCTGATAGCGAGTCATGTTTCTGATTAAAACAAAGAAACTTAGACCTGAGCCTTCTCATATAATTAAAGCACAGATTTTTATCCATTATATCATGATAGACTGTCAATTTAGGTTCCTGTTGCTGGTGCACAAGGCAGCTAAAAGGCTGCGAGAGGAGCTTCACAACAATACCAGCAGGTGTGTTGCTTCTTTGGGGAGCTTGGCACTCCCTCAATGTGACGGCCTGGCGGCCAACCCGCTTACTCTCCTCACTCCCAGCCTCCCCCAGAACAGCAAGGCCACTGCTTGCATTCAGCTGTAGCCTGAAAACTCATCTCTTCAAGGCGTACTTGATGTCCTCTTTTGCCTCTCCCACATCTCCCATCTCCCTCTCCTCTTTATTCCTTGTTAAGAAGAACACTTTAGACTTTTTTCTCCCTGGATCTTATTTAACTTTGAGTACCTCTGCCAGGGTTTGGACACAGGGATTCTGCCAACAGTCCTTTCTATTTGTAGCTTGTAATGTTGGTGAACTAGGATTTTGATTTATTTCTACAGATGCAGTTACAGAGATACCCCTGGGTAAACAGACACAGCTAACTGCTATAAATGGAAAATGTAGCTTTCAAGAAAACAGTTGTTTTGTTTTTTTTTTTTTTTCAAAAAGCTTCATCTCCATTCCCACTGTCCCTCTGTGTTTCCACCTCTATGGATCGGTTAATAGTGATGTAGCTCAGTGTGTGGATGTGTTATACAGTAGGTATGATTAGATCCGTGTGTAATTTGTAGTGGTAATTTCCCCACACACGCACCACGCACCTTTTTTTGATGTGCATTGTGCATCACTGTGCTGCAATCCTGCACCCGTCTTTCATCTCTCTTTCATCCTCTCTAATAGCAGGACCGGTGAAGTTCTGCTTTTAAATGTTTCTCATTTGGTTTCATAAATAGAAATGCTTCAGAGCAGCACTTGAAGTGTCATTCAGACCACCAAATTCATTAAAAAGAGAATGACCTGTTGCTATAAATATCATAGAGCTGAATTTCCCCATCCCTGGGTTATATCTATCTGCAGTATCTATCCATCTTTGTCAGGGTTCCAATTTAAGCTTCCCTCACTTGAAAATCCCTGGCTGTGCTACAAGTTAACTACTGTCAAGTATTAAATCCAATGACAGGCTCTGACAGTTCCCCTACCTCCTCTCTAACAAGTTGGTGCATGGTGTTTTACACATGTCAGAATCAGAATCACTTTATTTGCCGAATACAATAAACGCACAGTAATTATTTCGTCTTGGTTGCACTGATGCAGAGACATTAAAACGTCAGCAAGTTATATTGTTACACAGCACGTATGCACGCATGCACTGTGTAGCAAGATATACTGTGTGTGTGTGTGTGCGCGTGTGTGTGTGTGTGTGTGTAAACTATATATGTGCATATACGTTCAGCATTTAATGTCTACAGTATGTGCATTCAAGCATTACAGCATGCAATAATTAAGCAGCTTAGGTGCAGTGAGTGTCCAGTAATTCACTAGATTAGAATAGCATGAGGATATAGGACTGAATAAAATGACATCCATTATAATTATTGTTATTATTGTGATTATTATTATTATTATTATTATTGAAATGACAGCAACATGGACACAGTTTTTGGAGCTATAAAATGGCACGTGTGTGTCTGTGCATGTTTGTGTGCACGGATGTGAGAAATGTGTGTGAGACAGGGCACTGGCCATCTGCGACGAATGGCTTGTGTTTACATGGCATGGAATGGAGGGAGATTAGTGCCAGACAGATTAGAGATAAATACGGCCACTCAGCCATAAGATAACACCACCAGTCCATCACCACCAAATCAGAGTATAAGGTTCTGCTGCAATTGACCTGCAAATAATTTCTGTATAGTCTTATATCTCTGCATATGAGTCTGTACATAGTTCCAGACATACATGTACTTATGTTACTCCCATCTCTAAATGTGATTTATAACATATATGAATACCTAACTACACATATTTGCATGCCTGGGCACATTTCTGTACATATGTTTTGCATATATAAATGAGAATGAGAAATAATAAACAATTCCCACTTGCACATTTTCTCTATAAATATGATACTGTGGAGTGCGAGTGATGCACATTTGCACACCCTTCACGTAGTATGAATTTGTAGATTTGTTTGCTGCAAACTGTACAAATTTGTTAAATTATTGTCATCATGGTGTGAATTCTCTGAAGCTAACAAGATTTCTGCATTGCATAACATTGCTATTATCTTTAAAATGTTTGCTGTATTATCTTCAATATACTCTTCTTGTTGTATTCTTATCTATATCCTATTCTTTTGCTGCTGTAGCGACCCAGCGTCCCCCCCTGGGGATCATTCAACTTTAATCCAATCTAAATTAATGTAACGGTCCTCAGCCAACACTGAGTGACTTGTAGTGGAGTGGGATTTTTTTTTCTTTTTTTTTTCTCCTGCTTTTTGCCGCTTGGGTACACTTTTTGTTCAAAACATATTATTCACCATAACTGCTCAGTATTGCTTTGTATGCATCAACCAAATTATCTAATTAAATGATGGTCTGGATGATTGAAATGTCCAACCAAACTTAAGTGTGAGATTTATTAAGGAAGGTAAGCTGCTAATCAATTAACTTTCACTTTTAAATGCCACTGAAATCCCGTAGAGCAGAGTGCCCTTTTCTTTCTTTTCCAAAGTTAGCAACATAATTAAAAGTTGTGCTGGAAAATATGTTTGGCAGATTTGGTTACATTTCTGAGTGTGGCCATTAAACCATGCAGAGCGAGGATTTCACTGATTGCACGGAGCCGTATGAAGCACAAAACTGAACAAACACCAGACAACATAACAAATGACTGCCACTATATTTAAGCAGGTTACTATTGATTTAACACAAAGCCCACCCTCTCTCAAATTAATCTGCTCCCTTGAGTTGGGTAAGGACACCTAATCAGCCACTAACAAATCACCATTGTGGGATGAAAACCTTGTAACTCTAATTTTGGCAATTTTCATATTTCACCTCTCACAGCCTATTAGACAAACTGGAAAACACACGGTCACCAGGCTTTCTCCGCTCCTGAAAAGCTGACGCTTTGGAGATAAGGTTTTCACCAGCAAAATATTCTGTATGTAAAAGAAACACCATCAGTTTCATATCATGCATATTGTATATCCAGATTGTCCAGTTTAGTTTCTTCTCCCAAAGTATATGTCTTATTAAGGAGGAGATTTTAAACCATGACAACCGGGCTATTTAAAAGCTGCCAATCACCCGCGTCCCAGCATCAGCCGGGCCTGATTGCTGTGGAGTGTTTCTTGCACAAACATTGATTTCCCTCATCTAAGTATAGTTGGCTGTGTCTGGAAGTGTGTGTGATGGCAAGAGAAGGGGATTGAGCTGTAATCATAGACACTCTAATTAGCGCTTTAGGCCTCATCTTTTGTAGTGTAGGCAGCTGAGACATAAATAGATACATTGCTCATGCTTGCACACACACACACACACACACACACACACACACACACACACATGCATACCCATCCATACATGCACACACACACCTTGTTTGTGGACTTGTGGGGCAAGCAGCTGCTTCAGAGAGTCTAGTGCTGGAGGAGCTTATAGTCTGAAAGGTTGATGATAATAATGATCCATTTTTAAGATGTTAATGCTAGTCTGAGAGTAATTTACCATCAATAGCAGTTCTTATGTCAACTAAATCTGCAACTGGTGTTGGTCTTTGAAGAGTTTGAGGAAGAGAGAAGAAATACTGAAGCTCTCTTAAAGAAGAACTTTGGTTATTCTCAACTTGAGCCTTATTTTCCTTTTTTTTCATGGCAATTAATTGTGTTGAACAAGGTTCAAGGTTCAGTGTTGAATACTTTATTGCCATATCAACTTAGTTGATTGGAATTTGTCTTGGTGAGTTCACCCAAACAATAAAACAACACACAATACATTACAAATAGGTAATAAATTAATCATAAAACCATAAAACAATGGATAAAATAATTTACAAACCAACAAATAATTTAAAATCCAACAACATTTCTTCACATGCTTCACTGCAGACCTTGTTGCAGTCAAATACACATATCCAGGGCTAACAGGTAAGCTCTAGCAGTTGAATCCATGAAGTGAATAAATCTGTTCTTGTCAACTCAATAACACACTGCAATACGAGCCTCCTACATCCAATGTCCAAGTGCCTGAATTTGACATATAATGTGGTGTTACTTATGTAAATTATATATGTCATTTTAACTACCACGAGCTCATTGGCAACGAGACCTCTGATGCTGCATTCCAACTGTGAAAATCCATTCATGTCAACCTCTTCGTGGTAATTACAGTAGAATATGTAATAATTTTTGGTAGGCTGTGATATCTCCCACCTTGTGGCACAGACTGCACAAGTGTGTCAACAGAGGCAGTAAACAAAGCAGCAAATCGCCCAATGTTGGCAGTCCAAGGCATTAGAAATAGAAGTATTCAGTTTTGTAGTTATGGTGCACTAATACAAGCAATCGCACTCAGAAAGAGTGAGAAATAGCTGCTGTTTGTGGTAAATTTTAAATCTAATCTTTGAACACTGCCTCCCTTTATGAACTTCATGAAATGTTGGATTTGCCATGTTTCTGAACTTGTTCTCCCATCCTATAGATATATATGAAGACTAGGCTGTGGCTATACCTCTGAAATGTATGTTTTTACCTTTGCCAACAAGTTGGACGGGGTTCATAATTTCACCCCATTCCATTTGTCCGTTTGTTTGTTTGTTTTTTGGTAACAGATTAAAGATATGAACAGATTTGCATGAGACATTGAGGAAGCTTGGTCATGTGGGAAAGAAGAGCTGATTGACTTTTCACACCTCCTGGCCAAAGGGGGGTGTGGCAGTGGGTGTGATTAACCTTTAGTGTATATTCAACATGTGGAAGTGGCATATCTTGACAGACCCCTCCCTATACCTGAAGAAGTCTTTCAGGCAAGACGCGTTGTTTGTTAGTCTTTTGTGTGTCCACATTTTAGTTTTAAGTCTGTTTTTCATGCATTTCTACACCACATTAGGAACTTTAAGTCAGTTTAGTACCATCATAAATCTTTCTTCTGTTTACATATATTCTATCTGCTCCATCTCCTGTTTTGCACAATTTTAAATTCATAAATACAAATGGTTTTGAATGAATTCAGCACACACAGATTGCTTTCAAACTCCCAACATGACTTGAATGTGCAGGCCAGGCTATTACAACTGAAATGTAATGATAGTTGTTCAATCGTTTGCTATTTAAAGATAATTGCAATGTGAGCATTACTGTGCGATTGAATCACTTTGCACATTCAGCTGTTACCCCTGTGTGTGCATGCATTAGACAGCAGTGCTTTTGGATCTGGACATATGCGAAGCCCTACAGCAAAGTAAGCCATGAAATTCTCAACCCAATCGATCATCATGATGGCGAAAACTAGGCAAATAAGGTTGAAGATTACCAGAATTATCCTTATGCTTGATAGACTGTGATGGGAGGATCCATTAACCGTCAACGGCACATTCGATTCCCATCACTGAGGAAAGATAAAGGTGACACAGGGATGGGAAATGACAAATTGAACGGCCGAGCTGTGAAGGGGAACATATACGGAGGAGGAGAGTTGCGCTAAATCTGGAAGGTAGTGGCAGTGCATCAATGAGGGGGAAAAAAAGAAAAAGAAAAAAAAAACATGGCGAAAGGGGCAGAGGAGGAGGAATGGGGAAGAAAGAATGGAATTAACAGGAGGAAAAGATGCTGGATATAGAAATGTGTGGCGATGAAGCTGAAAGTATGGGGTGCTAATTGTCATCTGGTAGCCGAGGTGTTGATGTGTCACCGGGACCATGCACACGCACAAACACACACTCTCTCTCTCTCTCACACACACACACACACTCCCTCCCCATTTTCACCATCCTCTTTGATGGCTGATTGCTGCCCCCTTGTTTTTTTTTTCCTTCCCTCTCTTCTCCACTAACCATTATCTCCTGTTTGTGCTATATAAGCTCCACATTGTTATCCCACTATCTTCCCACACTTCCTTGTTACTTTCACTTATTCATGCCTCTTTTTTCCTACACTGGAGCCCCCCTAGCAACACTACATCCATCCTGAATGAAGCGTGTAGTTGAAATAGATGCCTGTCTGCTCTGGCCATTGGCCTTTGATTCCCTCACATCTTGACATGACTTTGACATCCCTTCAACAGGCTGGTATCTCTCCACCATCCTTCCCGCTGCAAATTATATACGACCATGCATCATAACTATATTTCATATATAATGTTAAGCTCACTCAGAGATACAGTTTCTTTTCTTCTTTTATTTTTTTATTAAGGAGAACTGTGGACCAACAAGGGAAATATAGTATATTCCTCTCTGTGAAATGATTGGGAAAAAAAAAAAAAAAAAGCATAGCCTTCCCCAATTGCTTCTCATTTCCCAACCCTGCAGTGCGTGCACCTAGCTAAATTATTCTGTCAAGCATCATTAGATTTTGGTAGCTGTGTGAGCATGCATGTGTGTGTGCATGTGTATTGCGTGTATGTGTGTATGCATTTGTGCATGCATATGTTTTAAAGATGCATAGGACACTGCCGTCTTGCTTGCATCCTTGATTTATTTTGTTTGGGCCGGGAATACCACGTCTAATGACTTTCCTGCAGAAGAGCATCTGGGGAATGAGTTAACAACAAGAGTGTTTAATAGGTCTATCTGTGTTAATGGCAGTTGGAGGCTGTGGAGCAATGTGGTATATCATGTGGCTATTTATACAAACATTGTGATGTGTATCTGTGTCATTGCACAGTTTTCCACTGAGTCACATTGGAATATAGTTTGGAAAATCTGCTTTGGTACTTTGCTTATCACACTCTCTCTGCTAACACGGCCCTGGCAATTTATTCACCGACTCAAATTGAATTACACCCAAGTATCGTGGGGATTATGCAAAGTAGGTAAATATCGGGAGTCAGAATGACATGGGAGTTTTTTTTCCTGAGGCCTCTCTTAGTAGTTTTCACAGATGATTATTCATTGTCCTTCTTTTATATAGTACATGAAGGACTAATGCCATGCATAGTCACATGGAGAGATTACAGATTTTCTTTTATTGTAAATGATATATGATATATGTAAATGATAGCATAGGACTCTGCCCACGCCTGGTCAGTTGGAAACAGAGGGTGCATTAACATACAAGGCAAAGAGTATAATTTGGCTGTCTAAGAAGTAAAAGTGCTGTTTACATGCAGAGCTTTGGAGGATCAGACATTCTCAGTGCAAAGGCAACCAGATAATACAAATGAAAACAGCAGATGAAAAATGAGAATTGGCATCATGACAACTGTGTTGAGGATAATCCATTTTGGACGTGGTTATGCAAACCATGGAGACAAAAACTAACATTATGTGCTAATATTTTTCAATTGTATATTTTTCATTGATAAAAACTGACATAGATTCATATTTGCTTTAAAAAAAAAGAAAGAAAAGTTTTCATAACTAAGACAAATGGTCTCTTGTGAGATATTAGACATGTTCACAAACACCAGAACAATACGAAGAGCACATAGAGGAACAAGATCCATCACCAGATTGTATCAATGAATCCTAATACCCCATGCAGACTACATTTGGTTCAGGACCAATAACTGCACTCATCTCTCACCCTTCTGTCTGGAATAATTCTAAATTTATTTTAGTGTGATTACTAACGAGTGAGATTATTAACGAGCTGCCACACTCCGGTTAAAGTCTTACTCGGGTTAAGCTGTTTACATGAACCTTTAATACCCTGTGATTGAGTACCTTTGTTGCTGCCATGAATAAAGCAACAAAAAGAACAGTCCTGTCCACCTGTGGTGTCCCGCCCACAGCCACAACGATCCGCCAGCCAAAAAGGATGAAAAGGTGCAGCTGCCCCCCCACCCCCACCTGGTATACACACAAACATGTCAACACACACCCATACACACACACACACGCACACATGGACTAAACAGCTTCCTTCTGATACAGCATTAAGAATTGATGAGTAACAGTAATACTGTAGTGGTGTTAAGTACTTTTCATCACCACTTTTCCTGTTGATGTGAAAATGTCTTCAAAACGCTAAGATGATGTTTACATGTCACAGCGACTTATTTAATAATTGAGTGAGCGAGACATCTTAAGGTTTTTCATAATTGGAATATGAGCTTACCTTAGGTATTCTAACTGAGCTTTTATGTTGACATGCACCCGCCCAAAACGAGGTTATTTGAGTTAAATTCTGTGTGCGTGTGTGCGTGTGTGCGTGTGTGTGTGTGTGTGTGCATATATAAATATAGTGTCTGTGTGAACTGATTCCCTCACTTAAAGTTTGGT
>OMLF01009943.1:1642-12620 GCA_900302615.1 Holocentrus rufus
TCCACCCATCCACTCTCTCTCCTCCCCCTCTCACTCCTTTCATCCGCATTCATTCCTATCTGTGTCATTTGTCTCTCTCTCTCTCTCTCTCTCGCTCTCTCTCTCTCCCTGTCTCTCTCTCTCTATCTACCTTTCCCATTCCCACCCCCTTGCCTCCGTTTCTCTCTTCCTCTCTCTCTCCTTCCATTCTCCATTTCGCTCCATCCACCCCCTTACCCTCCCTCCCTTGTGATCTCAAAGTTCTCCTTGAACTGCATCAAACTGCATACACGATTTTGTTCATTGACCATTAGCGGATCAAAGTCTTCCCACAAAGACAGCAGATGAGTAGATTTGGTGTTTTTTGCCGAGGCAGACCGGCGGGCAGACAGTCCAACAGATCACAGAAGTTAAACTGGTGAGTATTTGGTAGGTGGGAAGGTCATACACCTCTCTGTCCGTGTTGCCATGGCATCCATAGACAGAGGAGCAAAGTCCTTCATGCCTCACTCTACTATCAAGGCATTTATCACTATAGTGGCATCTGTCAAGGCGCTGACTTGCTGCCGCCTAAATGCAGACATCAGCAGACATTGCTGACGTTTTTAGGATGAAAAAATTATTTCAGAAATAAAACCCACCAAACTATCTGCATAAAAAGTGATTTCCTTTGCCATAAGGTGGAACAATTGAAATGTCTAGAGTGTCAAGGTTTGAGCAGACTTTATTTGGCTGACTAAATGCCATTTATACTGACATGTTGGGCTTTCAGAAGTACTGTACATAATTCATACTGCACAGCAGTTTCACTGTAAGCTAATGGCTTTGCAAATGCAGGTCAACCCTACCGTTAAGGAAAGCAACTGAGCAGATATTCCTGGTGCAAACAGTTGTCCGTTTCATAGCATGGCCCTGTAACTTGGAAAATCTCCAGTAGCATGAAATGTGACCTGCACTGCACAACAGCTCCATTGTATTGAGATACATTCATCTCATTGTTGATTTGTTGTTTGCTTGTTCATCAGTGTTTCCCCTATATCACTGACCCGAGCAGACCACCACAGTAAAATCATTTTCCACCATGTTAAAAATATTTGCATACAATAGTGATACAAAAGTGGTGTAGTAAGAGGGACGCAATATCAGTGAATGAATGGATGAATTAATGAGTTTTTTTATTGTGTCATGCCACAGAGTGGCCCATCCCTCATGGGATTATAAAACACCAAGACAACATAATAAGGTACAAGTTGAGGACCTGTCTTCCAGACAGAGCCCTCAGACACAGAAACCTATGAGGCAGCAAAAAAATTAAAAATAAATAAATAAGATAAAACATAACATTAGCCTATTTCACACCATATAAAAGATTTCCTTAAATTCCACGCTTTTTCCAAGTCTGCTAAACAAAAAAAAAAATCATTGTCAAAGAGCCATTTGAGGATTCAGTGTTAGTCATTGCAATAAAGTCCACCATGTGATTCACTTTATAGAATAAGTCTCTCCTAAGTTGCTCATAAAATGTACAGTGCAAAATGAAATGTACTTCATCTTCTATAACATCCTGATCACATAATTTACACACCTCTCTTCTGCAACTGTCCCAACAAAACATCAAATAAGCAATTTTTCTTGTGAGTTTTCTTTTTTGCTTATTTTTTTTTTTTTTTTTTTTGCTTTTTTGCTTTTTTGCTGATATGACACTATTTTTGGAACTCAGTAGTGACACCTGTTGGCTTAGGTGCTTGATATGAGAGATATACAGAATGGAGTACCAAAGATACGGAAGACACCCAACACTATCATTGTTATAACATTTTATCCTACCCATTTGAGTCAGTCCTGTCAGAGACAATGCGCATGTGCACATCAAATTGAAGCATGTTATCAGAAACTGCTGTCAGTACAAACTGTAGGAAGCATATTTTGATAGTCTAAATTACCTTATTGGATTTTGCTGGCAATATAAACCTGTAGACAACATGATACAAACGTACACATCACAAAACTTTGATACATCTTATACCATTACTATTTTAAAAGCTAAATAATAGCTTGGAAATCAGCAATTAAGAAATATGTTGTTAATTCCATTTAGACTACAGGCAACAACAAGCATAACGATGTGTTACTTTCTGAATTTAGTTTGTTCATGCATTCATATGCAGAGCAAAAGGACACGAGCGGGAGGAAAGAATTTGCACTCTGCAACATTATTTTCCTTTGCGCATTCAATATCTCTCTCTCGCTCACTAATTCACTCATCACGAAGACTGCACTGGTTAAGTCAATCCCAGGTCCTGACCCACTCACAATCTCACAATCTCAATCCCACTATGTTCCCAAAAATACCAAAATCTCATCATCATGCATGCGCTGCACTGGGCATTTAACCCCTAGTATAATTAGCATAATGTGCCTAGGCGTACAAAAGTGGCTTTCAGGGAAGAGTTTTAAGACACCATATTTCCTCAAATAAAAGCTGGTACTCATTTAAAAGCCAGATCTCCAATAATGGCTGGGGGTGTGGTTGACACAAACAAATAAAGGCCGGCCCCAAATACAGGCCAGGGATAAAAACTAAATTGACCAGGAGAGAGGGGAAAATTTGTTCCATGCATGACATTTGGTAAACATCAACACTAAAGCCAGTGCAGAATAATTAAATTGATAATTTAATTTTGTGCAGAATAATTACGGTAAGTTATCCAACACGTTAGTTGATTAAAATTACAATTATTAATGTTTCCTCTGTTACTGTTAGCCTTTTGTTTGATTTAGTTAGCAAAGCCAACTCGCTTCTGTTGACATTGTAACAGTAAAGTGCTTCCATCACGTACAAAACTATAATTTTTTTTTTAACAGTAGACATTTCTTGGGATAATGTAAAAGTTTATCTGGGGAATGCAATTGTTTTGCAAGAGGACGCAAAAGTTTCTTGGGGGAAAGCACAAGTTTTCCAAGTTTTCTTTTTTTGTTACTAATGTCCCTTTAGGGGCTCTATAGTTTTTAAGGTTTTTCAAAACAGAAAAAATAGAAACTAAAGAAACTGGCCTGTCACTATAAGCAGTAATGTTACAGCCCATATTACTCTCAGTAATGCATTTCCCACTTCCCTGCCATCATCCCTGTGCCACATAAATGGATAAATTTGCCTTTCCTTTTTGCATGTGCACACCACCCCTCCCATCTTAATGTGTTTGTGTTTGTGTTTTTGTACCTCTCCATCCACACAGACAGAATCAGGCTCTAGTAAACAAGGTGACAGCTGAGTGGTTTGAAAGCAAACACACTCCTGGTTTTCAACATGAGCGATGGCTGACGACTGTCTGAATGTGCAGGGCGAATGGAGCCTTTGCTGAAAGGACAGCCATATTTAGTTGCCCAGTGTGACATGTGTGATACGACTGCCTACATTTTCCCTGGATTATGTGTAATTAAAGGAGCGCTGCTTCCATATTGGGAATGGCAACTGCCTGATAAGTCCCTACCATTCCACGGATCATACCAGAAAATCAGCTGTCACTCACAGCCAGCGTTGTTATCTGAAATGACCAGGACTCCTTTAATAAGACTGATTGGGCTTTTTTGGGATGGAATACAATTTTCAGTGGAAGTTGTGATGAATTAATTTCTGTTGCCATCATGGAAAAGGATGTAGGTTGAAAGAAAAGGAGAGTGGAAAGGGAAGAGCCAAAATATATAATGTCATAGTAGCTCTAATCCCATATGATCCCTCTAAGCATTGGACTTCTTGGGGGAAGGATGGGGATATAGACTAAGTCACTCACCTCTAACTGACAAACTCTATAAGGATGCTATTGTCAGGGGCCTTTCCTTTCTCTGGGGAACTCCAAGTGAATAGACTCTTTCCTGGGATGGATTAACCACCCAGAGTCACAAGTCATTATCTATTAGATTAAGTTTCAGCTGCTGAATATTTCAAATGCCATTAAGAGGCTTTCTTTAGACGGCCTATGTGGAATTTAAATTTATGTTCATTATCACCCTCCTTGGATGATGTGTCAAAACTGCCTACAGTATGGTGAGAGTGCAATGCCTGCACAGTGTGCTTGGCACTTTCCACTAGTGAATATTACCTGACACAAAATAAGTAACAGTGTCCTACATGGTAAAGGTCTCTGCCACAACAGACAGGGGACTTTTGGTGAAGCTGATCATGTTTGCAGATGATACTACCTTCATAAATCTAATCATCGTTTAATAAGCTTTGACACTGTTTAATTTTAACAGTTCTTGACGACATGCATGGCTTTAGTGTTTTGTCCTCAGTGTCCTAGAATGTTCTACAATGGGAGCAACTGCAGCTGACTCAATTTCCCCACGGGGATCAATAAAGTATTCTGATTCTAATTCTGATTCTGATGTTATATATATATGTATATATATGTGTGTGTGTGTGTGTGTATATATATATATATATATATATATATACACACACATGTGTGTACACATATATATGTACACATGTGTACATGTGTACATGTACACTGAGAAGTACACATGTATTATTGTCCATGTATTAAAATGTGCCAAATTCAAATATGTTTCAAGTATTGGTTTTTAATATGGACATATGCCATGTATGGAATTCCCCTACTATAATGCCATATATGTATATGCTACAGAAGAGAATAGAATTGAAAAGAAAACAAAAGAATAGAATAGAACAGAAGAGAATAGAACTTTTATTGTCACTGTATAAGTACAACAAAAAAGAGAAATAAAAGTAAAAAGTCTTGATTTGGGGAGCACCAAGGGACTGTGTCTGCACATACTGCCATATATTTCTGTATGGGATTTCAGATGTACAACATTATATCCATGAAGCACGCTGTACTGGCTCAACTGATCCCAGAGAAATAGTGCAATGTCAAGGAGATCACAATAGACTTTCCACCTGAACAATCCTGAACAAAGATGCAGGTATCTCCCAGTGTATCCAACCAAGATGGAAATAAAACTGGATAAACGTGTTTACATTCCCTGAAGTGCAGGTTATTTCAATTATTATTTTAATAATTGTCTTCCTAATTTAAAAAAAACTGCCAGATTTTCTATTTTATGAAGCTTTTCTCAGAATTGTGAAATAATTATATAACTCCTCATTTGGAAAAAGTGGGCATATTTTTTCCCCAATTGAATACAGTGTGCCTCAGTAAATATTTGTTATATTATCAGTTTATGTAAGTTATTTTGTGGTTAAGTGGTGTAATTTACTATTTTGGTATACCCACTCACCCTCAGCTTGTATACTTCTACTTCACTTCTGCTACTTCTACTTAGTGATGTCCTTTGTTTCCCAGAATGCGTTTTGACAACCACCAGACAAAGGGTGTGAACTTTTACCGGTTATCCTGATAATGACCAGATGACTACTGGGGCATGATTGCAGCCATATATCTTACTCAGTATGCAACACGTCTTGTGGATGCTTTGTATTCTTGTCTACTGAGGCTACCTTCAGTGGATAAATTGGACTCCCTGCCTCTTTTACAATGGATTTCTCGCTGTATGATTTTTGAACGTGGGCACAAAATGGAGACTCTTGAATGAAGCTCTTGCTCTTTAGCTGTGAGGGATTGACACAAAAACCTTTTATTTACTGTTGATCTTTTAGATCACTGAAACATTTTCTGCTATCAAACGCCATCGTAGCTGTGTTAGAAACAACAAAATGGACCCAGGCATGCAATATGTGGTTTTTAGCAGTGTTAAAAGTGTTAGAATGGATTTTTCAAGGACAGTGGAAATAAAAGCACATCTTTCCTTGGTAATCAATGACACTTCTATGAACAACACAGAGTTTTTCAAATTCCTGGGCAGCCACCATGTGAAACACAAACACAAAATGAGATAAGAGCAACTCCAACCTTATCCAATGGCTCAACAGGGGACAATGTTCCTGCTTCTACCTGCAGCTCAATGTGTCAGTCCTGGCCCAACCCTTCAGATCCATCATTAAAAGCATCGTCACATCATCTGTCACGCCCTGGTAAGGCTTTGCTTCCTCCCCTAGCATGTCATTCCAAAGTGCTGAAAAGATAGTGGGTAGCCAGCTGCCCTCCACCTGCATGAAATTAGATCAGGAACAGGCAAAGAAAAATTCAAACGGATCTGCTGACCCAGACAACAGCCTGTTGAACACCCTACCAGGACTATTCCAGCTGATTCCTGATTATCGGCCACTGCAGCGTTTTTTTTTCTAAGTAACAAACACCCTCCTCTACCAGTGCTTCCAAGTCCTTCACCCCAAGCATGCTCTTTATCGCTCTCTTTCTCTCTCCCACACACACATGCACACACACATTTGTAATGAAACTGTAATCACAGCTCAGTTAGAAAGACCTTCCTTTTCATTCACACTGCCCTTTGCATGTTGTCGTTAAAGGAATACTCCAACATTTTGGGCAACATTTTCTTTTCCCTTTTTCCAACTTCACCTCTGTACATCCACTGGTTCGGTTCCTATATGTAGCATTTCATGTTAGCTTAGCATAAAGACTTTAGCTTAGCTTAGCTTTGTTAAAGTAAAATAAACTTGTCTTATTTACACAGTTTATCATGCGTATTTGAAATACATGTCTTGGATTTTTTTTTTTTTTTTGATAAACAAGAGTCATTATAGCAGAAGTTACATGGTATGAACAATGCCATCATACATTCTCACTTCTAAAATGACTTTTTTTTAAAAAAAAATCCGAGATGTGTATTTCAAATATACAAGATACATTGTGTAAATGTATCATGCAAGACGGCTTCAGAGTTGCTGTAAGGTTTTTTTTTTTTACTTTGATGGAGCAAGGCTAATGACTCCGGTAGACTTAGTTTTTAAGATAAGCTAACATGAAATGCTACCCATAGGGACCGAATCCGTTGGCGTACAGAGGTGAAAATGATATGCAACAGTTTATCTCAGTCTAGGTAAGTTGGAAAAAGGGTATTTTGTCCAAGACATTGGAGTATTCCTTTAAGCACTCACTACCCCCATCACATAATGTGTCAGTTAGACAAGGATATTCACTTGTCTATCTGTTTAAACCTTGCTGCCTTTTCAGTGTCATGCATCTCTTCATGGCGCCACAAAGTTCACTCCCTATAAACTTGTTGTTTATATTATGATGAGGTCAACATCAGAGCTTCAGCTTTGCTTCAATTTTTATTTTCTAAGCAAAGACATATTTTTGCATCTCATCTTGTGTCTCTCTTGATTGAACGATGCTGATGCTGCTAGAACACTTCTGTGGGTCTGAATGTGTACTTACAGCATGACTCTAGTCCGCATCTTGTCTGCACAGTATGTGAGGTCAGGTTATGTTGTGCACTGCACTTAGTGTGACATTCCTGTATTGTGTAACTGTCTTGTAATGCATCAACTCCAATTAGCCAGGTCAAATTCCTTGCTTCTCTCTTGCACTCAGTGGATAAAAGCAGTGCTGATTGCTAAATGTGACTGAGTGCGTGCTCATGCATCTGACACTACAGTAGCCATTGCAATCTACTGCTTTATCTATTTTGAGTTAAATGAAACTAAAATTTAATGTGGATTATGTGTGTTTCCATTACCTAAAGAATTTACTAAGGAATGTTTAAAGAAACTACATAAACATTAAGTTGGGATTGTTCTTTAGTGTCAGCTTATATTGGACATATCTGATGCTCTCATCAGAAGATGAAAACAAAGAAACTGGCAGCATACAAATTTCAGTTAATAATCATATACTAATGATGAGTACCACATGCATTTCTAATGGGTTTTGGTGGACATTTAGGCATTATACAGACAGCATTTCAGGGCATCCAGAGCTACTAGCAATGAAAATTAATGTTTCTTCAGTCCAGTCACATCTAGCCAACATCATTATTTATGCAACAAATGTCACGATTTATCACATAATTTCTTTAATATTTTCTGCTTCAAGTGAGCAAACCATTTTTTGATAGTGGTGAAATTTTTTATTAACTTTTGTCATTTCCAGTAAACTTTTCCAATTGCATGTAAGAGAATGAGAAAGAGGAAATAAGCTGGGTAGAAGCAATAATAGACAGAGATGGGGGTTATAATGGCAGGTGCCCAGCTTGGCTTCCTTGCACTATGTAGTGCAGCAGGACGGGTTTGGCCTGAACCTCTGGAGAGGAGCCAGAGTCAATTTGGCCTGGTGCTGCCTTAGGAGGACACTGGGAGAGAGCGCTGCCAAGGAAACTAGAGGGGCAGGCTGTTACCAAGCCCTTGAGGCTACTGTGGCAAGTGAATGGTACTAGGGCACTGGTTCACCGGCCACCACATCTGGCACAAGTGACTGATGGGAAAAACAGTCTGAGAAAACAGTTTACAAAGGCACTAACCAACTAAGTGCAGGTCTGGGTTATTCCAATTGTTTTTTGTAGAATTGATTCCAATTCTAAAAAATGGACACTGCAATCATAACTTAAAGGAATACTTCACAAAATGGTTTTGTGCTCAAACAACTAGAAAATAGGTGCCGTCTTAAGTATAATGAAAAGACATTTTAGGTTCAAGGGTGCAACACTGTCTCCATTAAAAGCCAATTTTTATATATAGGATTAAAAAAATTAACATTTCGGCTGAGAGGGACCTTCATCAGACAGCAGACGCAGTTTATTTCCACTGTATTTAAGCTATACTTCACCTACAAATTATATATTTTGTATCATTAACACACCCTGATTTGTCATGAATGTCTGATGAAAAAGGTTTTTATTTGCATATCTCATGGAGAACAAAGGTTCCACAAACTGTAGTAATTTCTGATAGAATGAAGTTGATTGGCAGCTTCAACAAAGAGTAGCAAAAATGGTATAATGCACCTGTGACTGGCATGTATGCTCACCGGATTGAAGACCCACCTCTGGCTTGTTCATTGGCCAGGACTCCTACTCACTCATTGGCTACACTGACGCTATTCACAGAAAGCGTCAAGTGTGGAAGTCACCAGCCAACTCCATTCTAACAGAAGTCGTGTTTGGAACCATCGCCCTCCATGAGGCATGCGATTAAAAGCCTTTTTCATTGGATAGCTCCAGGTGAGTAAATGATATGAAATATCTATTTTTGGAGTAAAATATTCCCAGTTCCCTGTAGTAGGCCTCAGTAGTTCCCAACCTGGCTCAGCCACTCTATGTGTGTACTGTCTAATAACATGTTTTTTCTGAGTTTGATGGCACATCTCAGAGGATTAAACACCTGCCACATGATTGGGAGCACCTCTTTTTCTTTAAATCTTCCCCCCTGCCAGGCCCAGACCAGCCTGACACATAATTGATCACAGGATGCTCCCATCTCAGCTTGCAGCCTCATTTAGACCAGCTTCATTGTTTCCAGGTGAAACACACAACAGCAGCCTCCTGTGGATTGAATCTAAGGCATGCTGCTTCCGCCACAGGCACCCTTTTCACGGGCCTTTTGCTGTGTACTCCTCCAAGTTAACACTTGGTGTTCAGTGGAACACAGAACCGAACAGCAACAAAGACCATTTCCGTCCATAGGTTGGGAATGGCTTTAAGAATATAACATTGTTGTCAACATTTTGAGGAGATGGACTTTATCTTATCAGATTTCTCCTACTAAAGACAATCAAAAGAAAAGATAAAGATCCCAAAAAGATACAGATACAATCATTCCCTTTATTGATAGTATTGGCTCGTCTTGTGTTGTCAGCACCTTGTAGTTCTATGGAATTCAATCTATCCTCTACATTGCAGGCGACACACATCATCTATTCCATCATCAAAAAATAAAGAGATGTTTGGGTCCACAGAAAATCAATCTTTATTTTTAGATGTCTGAGAATGATAAGATTTTAGTCTCATTCAGATTAAATTTGATTATATGCGGATGCTGTATCCTTTATTATTACTCACTGCAGATACCAAAAGCACTTTGCATTGCGAACTACATTATTTATGAAAACTATTTTTATGCTTGACATACTGCAGTTGCATGAACTGCAGAGTAATGAAGAGGATGAATTGAAGGAACTGAAGCATTAAAACTAGTCTGAATTATTTAAAGTAGTTTGAACCCTTTAACAATGCCCCATAACATAAGAAAGTATAAAACCTACACTGATATGATACATATTTCTTGCCATAATATTAGTTTATATATAATGTTTTGTTTCGTTTTCCTTCAGCGTCATGGGTGAACAATTTCAAGCCAAACTCAATAGGATTTGGCTACAATTTATATTGGGCAACAGGCTGTCTACTGTGTCTGCAAATGCAAGTGAATGCCACACTGTCAGTCACTGTCAGACAAGATTTTCTCTAATACTACAGCATAGCTGATCATTAAAAACAGTTTGCTTTGTGTGTGCCTAAAGCTGATGATACACTGGTAATTTTGGGGCGCAAATTTAGGGTAAAATTTGCCAACAATCTTTGCTGGCAATGTGCTCTCACTGAAGACAATTTGTCAGTTGGAGATCTAGCTGAGCTAGATCAGAGAGCAAGCTTTACTGGCAACAGTTCTACTTCTGCCAGTCAGAGACAAGAAAACTGGTCAGTTGACCTGCCCTTTTCTACTACAAAACTTCAAATGACAATGGCAGTCATACTGTAAAACACACATACAGGCTGTTTCCCAGAGCCTAGGCTGCAGCTGAGGTAGACTGCTATGTCATCGAAGGCCGTTCCAGTTGGAAGGATCCTTCATATACAACCGAGAAATGCAGCTTGCAGTTTTTGAAGGACAGGTAAATGTAGCCCAGACAGCCATATGTATCCCACAATCCTGTGCATACACCTTCTTCTACTTGCTTTGGTGTTTTCTGGCAGTTGGTAAACAGCTTTAGGCAATTACCGCCACCTTCTGAATCCCGTGCGTATAGGAAGAAGGAAGGAATTTGATATAAAAATCCTGCTGCTCCATTGGAATTTGCTCTTAAATGTAAATTAAACTTTTTTTATGTAATGTTATAATATTTCTCCTCCATCTCCACAAAGTCCTTAAAAAGGA
>OMLF01009946.1:1653-14342 GCA_900302615.1 Holocentrus rufus
GGGCCAAACTATTTTTTTTTTTTTTTTTTTTTTTTTTTTTTTTTACTATTTACCAAATCATTTTTGAACTAAAGCAAACGATTCTCTTGGCATAAAACTCAGAATAAATCTGACCATTTTATTTGAATGCTCCATAAAAGCTTTTGGTGTCCATCTGCTGGCTACAAGATGGAAAAATGTTATAGGGTTATATTTAGCTTTAGAAATTAGCACTTTCTTCCAGTAATACTCATATGAAATCAAAAATGATGAATATCAATTAAATAATAATGAAACAAACTAAAAAAAAAAAAAAAACTAAATTCAGCGTCAATGAATTATCAGAAAACGTTGGCTTACCAAGACATGTTGGTTTTCTTGCAATATAATTATTTTATTATTTCCATTTCAACCATTTGGCTATTAAAGTAAATGAATGAATCAATTAATAAATCAATTAATAAATGAATAAAAAGTGTTTTAGTTATGTAATGCTGTGCTGTAACTCTTTGTAACCTTGGTCATGTATCCTGCATAGCCCACCAACAGGCTGGTGTGCCTGGAATGAAAAAGTTTAACAAATGATAACAATGAACAGGTTTAATATATTTGATCATATGCATACTGACATACAGACAAATAGATATACATTCACCACTCATACATGTCATGCTTATATACTATACATATATTGCACAGTATATGAAATATGCATAATGGCCAGAATAACACAAGAATACACAAGGGAACGTGTGTGTGTGTGTGTGTGTGTGTGTGTGTGTGTGCCTCTTTGTGTACCTTGTGTAGAACATAACTGGCCAAGCCATCTTGTCATCTTTGCTTAGAGAATAAGGGAATAAGGTTTCCTGCAGCGTAGTGTCACACACCAGTGAAATTATTTTATGATGTGTACATTCCTTCGAAAATACATTTACATTCCAGCATATCACGCTGATGGTATTAGAGCCCATCCAACCTGTTTGATAACACTGATATACACATGCCATATTAATTCCCACAAACACTCTGGGAATTAAACTACTCTGTACGCTGAATGAGAGCAGGTAGAAATGTGTCTGTAATTCCAATATGTGTGATCACAATGGCATGACACTTGAACATTTTGTCATTTCACATCAGGCTGGTGGCACTCACTTTATTATTGAAGGAGCCTCAGTTGGCTCCTTCATCCAGTGTATCTGCTGCTGATTGCAGCTGCTGGTCATAATGGCAGTCATGATGAGATGACAACAGAGGTGCTGCTAATAAGGAGCAGAGAAAGGAAGAATAGGTTATGATGATGACAGGTACTACTCTACAGCAGCTAAAAAATAGCGCTTTGCACACTTGCTGTACATTAGACTAGCGGTAAAAAGTGGACAAAGAAAAAAAATGTGGTAAGACATGGGTTCCTGATGTCCAAAATAGGAATAATTATTGAGGGGGGTTGGGTAACAACAGGTGTGAATATCACTAACTTTTTCATCCTTTCATTCATGCTCTGAATCCCACAGGCCGGTGTTGCAGCTGTAAGTGTGCCACCTGATAATAATGTGCATGCAAAAAGAGCTGCAAGTGTCCTCGTTGTTGCGCAACACAACGATGGTACAGAAAACAAACTTGTTTTTATGTCCCGAGCTCACCTACTTTCGGGATACCACTGGCAACGTGAGCCTCCAGGTGGTCCCTTGGCACCCAATTAACCTTCTTACTGGGTTCTTGCCGAGTTTAAAGCTTTAAGCCCGAGCTTTGCATGTGCCATTTTTACCCCTATCGAACAGAGCTTGTCGTGCATTTTTGATTACTCCCCCTATATTAACAGAACTATGTATTTTATTAAAATTATCCATCAACTATATGACAGTACACCTGTTGATTACGCCTGTGTGAAGTCCCTGGCAATCGGTGAGAGGATTGCAGGGTGTTTCCATAGATACATCCCAACAGATGAGCTCCCATGATACCCAGCCTACATTGTGGGAAAATTACAAGCGGTCACAAAGCCACTTGGCTTTTATTGTCACCTGAGGCATAGCGGTGCACAGGAGCAGCAATAACGCTGCCCCGTCCTGCTTCTGGTAAGAAAAGTTATGGCTTGTGTATATTCCTAACGCCGACACACAATTTTCATGCAGGTTACGTTTTTTTAAACCTAAAACTCGATCCTGTTCCCTAACCTGTGAGTAACCTTTTTTGCCCTGGATGTCTTTTGTATTTTAAGTACCGACGTTCATCGAAGTTTTGTTCGCAGTATTTTATCGGGAAGTGACTGTTAATCTTGAAGGTTTGGACAGGATGGGAAGGCTGCAGTACCTCTATGATGGCTTATGAGCGCTCGTCCCGCCTGGGGTCATCTTATTGTTGAGTGCGTTATCTCAAAAGACCGCTCGCCACCGCGCCCGCAGCAGCCTGCCTTACGCACAGCGATGAGCTCTGAGAAGCCACACTTCCTCTCACAGCCCGTGGTGAAGAACATTTTTATGTACCGAAACGGCGACCCGTACTATGAGGCTCGCCGTATAGTGATTAACCAAAAGAGGGTGTGCAATTTTGAGACTTTGCTGAGAGAGGTGACCGGCGGGGTGCAGCCCTCCTTTGGAGCGGTGAGGAACATTTACACACCGAGGGGAGGCCACAAGGTGGAGTGTCTGGAGAGCCTCCAGAGCGGGGAGCAGTACGTCGCTGCTGGGAGGGAGAAGTTCAAGAAAATGGAGTAAGAGTGAAAGCTGTATCAGCATCCATCACTTTGTTATTCAGAGTTTTCATTGCATACTCTTCTGAGCATGTCAGTGGGAAAGTGAAGTGAGTTCATTGAACCGGCAGTTAAACCGGCAATTTAGAGCTTCAAATGTCATTCTTTTACCTCAGGAGGGTCTGTAAATTATTTTAAAAGTCATCATATGCACTGACAACTTCCTGGGACACTGACATGTTCATTTGTGTCAAGAGGCAGCAATGAGCATCAGACCTGCTGTTTGAGTCACGGTCAAGATTGTGACTCAACAGTTTTCATAGCAGCGCTGAGTCACAGCATGGGGTTGATAAGATCAGCGCTGTGCAGAAGAGAACTGTACCCAAGCCTAAAAATAGGTAGATTTACAGATAATGAGATTTGTGCAGCAAGCTATTCACAGAATACAAATGTGAAATAGTTTTTGTGTGGACAGGTATTGTAGGAACATGAGGTGGGTGTACTGTCACCCTGCCTGCCACCCAGTGCAGGTAACAAGTGTGGCTATGGGTTATTTTTAAAGCCCTAATCCACGCACACCTTCATTACTGATAGAACATGCTTCTATAGACACCCATGTGTAGTGCCTTTTATACTTGTTGCACTGTTGCTCCACTCTCAAGAGGAATTATTAGTAAAAATATTGCAGAACTCAAATATGATTAATGCAGAATTGGAGGATCATGATGTACCCAAGTCCCTAAATGGATTAAATAAACCATTAAATAACTAATAGCATTCTTTATTTAAGTTATCCCAGTACTTAACTGCTTTGTGTGGGTGTTCCTATTAGTTGAAGAAAACTCAGTAGTAGAGAATAACAGTTTGGCATTTTATTCAGACTACAGTTTGGGAGCCAAAAAACTCAGTTTGGAGTGAATACAGTTATATATAGCTTAAATATACTATTACTGTTGCTCAGAGGTTGGATGGTCAGTGCACAGACCAGTAATAAGGTTAGTGTAGACACTTTTAGAAAGCAAAGTTATGAAATGTAAATCAAAAACAAATTAATTCCTCAAAGTTAGCTTCAGTGTTACCTAAAAGACAGAGCATTTGCTCATCCTAGGGCATCGTTCTAAGGATGAGCTGTAAGACTGACTGTGGTGCTTGTAAGCATGTCTTGTTACTATGGAACTATGCCAGATGCATGATCCTACACTGGTGATCCGATCATGTAGGAAAAAAAAGTCTAAAGCTATGTACCTGGGGAATCAGGGACATGTACACAAGTCAAAGGTTAAAACATGTTATTATAAGGCATGGTGGTAATGTAGTAGCATACTAGGTGGCATGTGATAGTGTTTCTTGGTAATTTTCCATTGACCCACCAGTTGAAAGTAGTTTTTCTCTGTGCTCAGATAGGACCTAAACATGTTCATGGAATATCCTGCTAAATTATCTTCGATTTCCCTGGCCTTTGATTTTCCTTATTGTCTGGGCACAGGTCTCATCAGACTTGAATAGATAGGTAGATAGATAGACTGATAAATTGATAAATTGATAGATTCACTGATAAATATTATAGACTCAGAAACCAGACTGTTGTGTATGGCTAACTTTACATCACTTCACATTGTGCTTGTAGTTATCTACAGATTGGCTCCAGAAAGAAGAGGATGATGCAGACTCTTCCAGCACAGGTAAGGCAGAGGTAGTATAGTAAAGTTTAAGAGGCAGGGTTGTAAAGTATAAGCCTCCTGTCTGTGTACTGACTACAGTACTGACCTACTGACCTGTCTCAGTAGGTCAGTCTGTGTCTGTGACTCACACATCTGTGCCGCTACATCTGGACTGGACTGGACACATGTGCATGTCTTAGCCAAATAAAATGGGAAAAAAAGATTGACTACACCATTGAAACTGTTCTCTTTTCTCTCTTATTCTCTTTATTCTCAGATTCCTCAGTAAACTCTGTTAAGGTTTAGATGCCATATTATTTACTTGTTGCCAGTGTGTGGCTGCTTCTGTGAAAAATATCCCCATGTCAATCATAGACACCCACAGTAGAGTTAGCCATTGAAGTCTGCACGCCCCTATGATGCTGATGCCCGCCCTATACTGGAAAGCAAGTTTTTGAATTGCTTTTATTTTATTTTATTTTATTTTATTTTTTTCATTGTTTTTATTTCATTTTCAGCAGTTACAGAAATGATTCAACACCCACTTGACACAGAGAAGTTTTCCATTACAGCATCCCTACTCTGTCCTACTTAACAACATTTGAAACTGCCGCTAGATGCAAGATACATGAGGATTTAGGAACTTTTAGAATACCCTACACCTCTTTTCATGGCTGCTAAGCCGCTACACTCTGTCCCCTACCCACAGTGAGTAAAGGTTTTAGAAAGATCATTTAAGCGAGGTGTAATGTTGAGACATTGCTCTCTATTGTTGCCTGTGAAGAATCACTTTGTTGTTGTATCACTGGCCATGCATTATTAATTTATGGATCATAATCATGCCTCCTTGAATGCATCTTTAATCACCAGATCCAAAGTCACAGCCAAAACAAGAGCGTCTTAAAGTCATGAAGCCCATGGTCTCATCTATTTTGAAAGTCAGCCAGTGGTCTCCTTTTGAGTTTATTTTTAGATCAGTTATCTTAGGGGATGGCACAAGTATGCATATTAGCACACGGTGCACCAAATTTAGGTAAAACAGTAGTCAGTGCACTTTGAATGCTTGAAAAAAACCATAAGGTTGACCAATGTCTCCATTGTTGAGGTTGCTTTAAGTGTCATACAAAATGGATCAGGTAGACCATAAGCAATTCAGATTTTTGAAACCAAACTGAGGTCATATGCAGGTCTGAAATATATGTCCAAAATATATTTCATAATAGACATTTTAAGACATTTATAAATTTAGAGTTAGTAGTACATTCTGTATGTGAGACATCATAAATCATGAGCTAGAGAATGCTTCGAAAGTCCTTGTAAACTACACAAAAGACAGTTGTAACTGACATTCTGCCTTGATGAATGAAACCCTGACCATTTGCTGACCTTTAAAGGCTGATATTCATGTCATACTTCATACAACCATTTTATCTCCCTGCGAAACACTGGTTTATGTCCCTGCTAATGTCTGTATATTTTATTGCTTATATTGCCCATAATCAACAGTTCAACATGGTACAGAATTGATTAAACATTTTCACTTGTGTGAGACTTCAGATTTTCAGTGCTAAACAATTACTGTTGATGAAAATGGCAAACATGCAAGGTTTCTACATTAAGGGAATCAAGAGTAGCTCTCGTGGTTCCTCTGATTTTGTCCTCTGCTAAGCAGCTTATTCACCGCAGATAACCTCAAGGTTTGTTGTTACAGTGCTCTTGTCATCAACCGGCAAGTATGAAAAGAGCCAATCTGGTTTTTGAGGGTCCTGCTTCCTTCGCACTTCCCTACTTAATCCGGCTGATTTGTATAGATTAGAGGTTAGACTCCAAAGCAATCTCTCTTTAGCTCGCTGAATGGTTTACTAGTTTGTTTATTTCATGTTACAATGGTTGCTGTAGGTAGACACATAACATAATGGAGCATAGTACTGAATTCTGAATTTTTAATCCAAACTTCAAAGTCATGCTGGCTTTTTGTTTGATACTATATCTTTTTTTTCTCATTATGACAGTCAAATATGTTCCTTTACCATGCAATTTACTTTTTGAGTCCCGTGTTTGATTGGATGTACTTGAGAAGCTGCACTTCAAGCTGTGCTGGTTTGAATGGATAATGGTCTAATGCAAATGGGTCACTCATTGGAGATGAAAAACGATCATATGGATTTCCATCACGAACAAGCATGTTGGTGTGCGGATTGTACAGCCACAATTCTTGTAGATGTACAATCCACAAAATAATTATGTTAGGAAAGTGTGTACAGCACCACTGACTTTACCCACAGGAGATGAGTGGACCATAGAGACACTATGTTCTCATTATTTCTACTGTACTTTGTTTCCAACTGACAATACTCTAATAAGTCTCTTAAGCCAAACTCATGCCTAGCATTATTTATTTCTGTTTTTCAGCTGGTTCAAATCAACACGCTTTACACTAATCTCTCTGGTTTGAACAGATAAAAGGCTAATGATGAAATAGGCAAGGACCCTTGCCTTATTTTCCTCACAATAACTTGCACCCTTAAAGCAAAGATCCAAAGATCGGCAATTTTAATTATACCTGTAATTATGCACATTAATGTAAGCCAATATTTATTTCTGATGATCCACTACCACAGTGATTTTATTCAAGAGGTTTAATCCTGAAGAAGAGGAAGTATAATCTGTGTCAATGAAAATGTTACCCATGGCTCTTGTCCTTATATTGTTCTTAAGTGTTGTAACTCTGGTAAGTCTGAACTTTTTTGTTCTTTTTTTGTATTCTGCTTCTGGCCTCCATGCCTCTGTTGCTAGGGTACACAGACCCCAGAGGACTTTTAATATACCTCCTCCCTTATCTCTTTCTCTCTCAGGATCCAAGTCTTATATTCACAGTGGGTTACCAGGTGATATGAGACAACAGGCAGTGCTCACTCTCTGCAACCTCACATGCCCATGGGATTATGGGGGACTCATTCTTAAGTTCATTATTGTCATAGAGATGAGAGATGGAATCTGTCATCTTGGACAACAGTTTGTTCTCTTTCTCTAGGAGAAAAATCTGTTGCTTTAATGTTGTAATCTGAATAGATTTTATATCTTTGTTTATTGAACTTTACACACATCCTCTCAAGTTGTGGGAAAAACTTTTATAATTTTAATACATATGAACGAACACAATTTGGACAGTGCGTGCGTTTTCAATGCAGTTAAGACCGTTAAAAGACCTTCTGCACATCCCATCACATAAAAATGCATCATTATCACCCATTAGACTAAAAATCATGAGCTCAGCATTTCTTCAGGGATATCTGAGAAACTAAGTCTTTATGCATATGCAAAGACCTAGGCTGTATGGTTACTAGAGGGTGATTTTTATTTATTTATTTATTTATTTATTTATTTCTGTCGAACATCTGGAACTGAACTCAGATGTCACCTATAACAGACCCATCTGTTCCAAAAGATTTTACACCCTCACACTCCAGGATATCATCTACAGTTTGAGAGGATACTTTGCAAAGATACAAGGCAAACATCACAAGTGAATGCGTGTTGAATGAAAATGTGCACAAAGCCAGGGATGCGATTATGAATTCTGAGCGGCAGTATGTTTGTTAGATGCACTCCTTGAAGTATATTTTTGCTGTTGCTCTTCCAAGGCTAAACCGGTGCCCCAGAGCCGGATCATTGTCTCAGCTAGATTCCTGAAACCAATCAAGGAACCATGTCCAATATTGTAAGTTCAAGTTCTTAGCTTTTTTTAGCATGCATGTTTCACAGTAGTCTTTAGTTTATTAGTCTGTATATGATGCATTTTTAAAAGTAACCTGCAGCAGATGTTGGCTATGGACAGTCAGCTAACAATAGAAATTGTTAGTACCTTATATGGAGACATGGATGCCAAAATTTGGAAATATTCTACCAAAGTGTTGCGCTTTTAACCCTTTTCTGTTTTACTTCCTCAGCGTGGTAGCGAATGGTGATGTGTTGAATCCAGCTTCGAGACTGTTGATTCACCAGAGGATGCTGGGCCAGTTTGACAGAATACTGGAGATGATCACTGAGAAGATGGGCTTGAGAGTCCTCGGAGGTGTACGGAGGTATCATTCTTTAAAAAGGGCCAGTGTAAATACCCATGTGCTCGTGACCACTGTAGCTCATTGCTGCTCTCTCTCTTTTTTTCTCTCGTCTTTTTTAAAATGAGTTGGGAAGCCCACAACAAGTCTGATTTTACTTTTAACAATATCCAGCGAAGAGAAATGTCCTCCCCTTGTCCTAGTTGCATCTTTGTACTCCCTCATGCCACAGTGCTACATGTAATGTAAACATAAGGCTCTTCCGGATTGCGTCCTATAAATCATTTTGCATGATTTCATTTACATTTGCATGATTTCAGACATTTAAAATAACTATATATAACTGTATAGAAATTGCCAATGATGGTCTTGTTTGCTTATGTACGTCATATAGCGTCATCAGTATTAAATTGAGACTGTTTCATAATCAGTTAAAAAGTCCTTGTAGCTGCTTTAAGTTAAAACATGAGGGAAAAATAAAATAGATCAGGAACTTGACTGTGTGTTTGTGTGTGTGTGTGTGTGTGTTCCCTCTAGCCTCTACACTTTTGAAGGCCACCAGGTGACTGATGGGAAGCAGCTGGAGAGCGGTCAGTTCTATGTGGCTGTGGGCAGAGAGAAGTTTAAGAAGCTGCCCTACAGTGACCTGCTCTTCACCAAACCCAGAGGGACGAGGAGGGTCAATGGGTGTGTAACAAACCATGGAAAATATATGGCAAAGTACCATGTAATCTCAACACTGTCAGGCGAGATAAGGTCAGTCCTTTTGTCAGTGACTGATCTTCAGTGTGTAATGGATTTTTAAAAAGCTGATGGGAAATGGAAAGGAATTACCCTAGCTTTTGATTACGTGCTGTTATTTGCTTCCATGTAAGAAGTTTTGTTACATAAAAACATGAACTTGAACTCACTGCAAATACTTTTGACTATGTCTTTGAAGACCTTTAAAGGAAAAAGTGTTAGCACCCATCATAGTTTAGTCAAACATAGAAGCACCATTACTAAATCAAATATAATTGATGCAATTATAATGTAAACTTTTATATGAACAATATTGTACTCTTGTTTACCTGGCTCAAACATGTCCTACATTACGTTTATAAGAAAACCTTGAAATTGCACAAACTGAAGTATTGGCATGAGAGCACATACTACATGACAATAACACGAGTGCATGCCATGTTCTTATCATCATACATATGGATTGTACTGTGTAAGCAATGAATTCACATTAAACACATCATCGATGCAGTCATTCATTTTACATAAAGAGCACTGACCAAGGCTACACTTATTAAAAAAAAATGCAGCTCAGTTAGGTAGACTGTATCCTTTAGCAGGGGAAGGGTTTGCTGCATATGAATACATTTTTTGTTGGTGTAAAAATGTGTGAACTTTTCACACTTTGATATAGAAGTATAGAAAGGAACTGTAAACAAAATATTTGTATAAATCTTTTAAGGCAAAGTATTATTCTGCACCATATTTTATATTGTACTTTTTACAAGCGCAGTTTACATAAAGGTATGCACAGATATTCCAAGTTCAAAACTTTTCTGAGATTACACAATTTGAAAAGTTTTGTGTGCATACTCCCTTGACTATAAGATAGATGGGAGTGTAATTATTTGATCAGAAATCTTGACAGTACAGTGTTGAAGCCTCCCAACTCATGGCAGCTGTGTTCTTTGTGCTAATTTAAGATGACTTTGTTCATCAAGCTCTTCTAATAGACAAGCTTGTTATTAAGATGTTACAGTACATTCCTTAACGCACTGTATTTTTAATTTTTTATTATTTTTATGGAAATGTAATGCTGTATGCAAAATTCAGTTTTTCTGTTTTGTGTTTTCAGAACAAAAGCCTCTTCTCTGCCACCCATTTACAGATTTTCGAAGCAAAATGGAAATGTAAGAACACTGTATTCTTTTTGTTTCAACTGAGTTACTCTTTTCCTTTTATGATTTAAAGGGTGATTCCGCCCAAATTCAACTTGGTCCTCATTTTCCCATATTTTCCAATCACAGCAATTGGTTGTGACCACACTCTAATCAAATGCTTCATTCTAGAGTCAATCTGTATTTTACCGCCTCTAATATCTACAATTTATTCATATGGATCAAGTGTCAAAACAAGCATGGGAAATGAGGCCCAGATTGAATTTGAGCAGAATTGTCCTGTAAATGTCCACAATTTTCATTATGCAGTTTTGGCTTTTTTATTTCTTTTATGTGCAAGGAAATCAAAGAAAAACATCAGTCTTCAAATGTGAAAACATAATACCTCCCACTTGAGTCAACCCAGTCAAAGGGCCAGCTGCTTGAGTATTTGCATAAAATTGGTTAATCCAAATACCAAAAATTAGAGCTCTGTCTCTCTCTCTCTCCCCCAGAGTAAGTCCATGGTGCGGTGCAGTGATAGTGGAGGAGGAGACTCCAAGATCTCTCCTCCAGCCAACAATGGTAACAACAAAGAGCACCTGTCCTCCATCGTCAGAGAGATCTCTCAGGCCAGGCTCATCTCCCTCAGGAAGAAGAGGAGCGGACTCAGCATGTCCTTGGCTGTCTCGGACAATGGTAGGCAACAGAAAGCAAAGTATGTAGTAATACTTGTGAAATTCCCGGCAATGCCTGCCAACCATAACAGCTTTGTGTTTTTTGAGGGTGAAGTGATATGTGGTTTTGGAGCTAAACATCACTTTAGATTTAAGGTTGTGATAGGAGATGCTAGCCCCTCTGAGTATATTTCTAGTGTAACGTGACCCTTATTTTTAAACTGTCAGTTCAGTGCAAGTGATTTAACAGTTCTTTTTCCCAGATGGGTATTTATTTATTTATTTATTTTTACAATAAAAGCAGGTAAAACAGCAGTCAACTTAAAAACAGTACATGGAAGGGTTAGGGTTACATCACAGTTACATCACTTAACATTAACAAAAAGAAACCTGGGGTAGAAAACTGGTAGCAATGGAATGGAATGTGAAAATCCAATATTAGGATAACCTTTTGTTAAAGAAAGAGGTGTCCAACATGGGCGAGTCACCCTTGGAGCTAGAGTGAGAACACGGTTTGTACTAAAATAATTTGGGAGAGCTTCGCTGTAATGCAACATACGTCTCTACAATAATCATAATCTTTCATACATAAAGATTTCTATCAATCACTGACTTCTCAAAAAACGTTCCTACAACCAAAATTTATTTACTTGTATTGCTTGTAGTGAATACAAGTAAACTATTTGTATTCTATACATGTATGTATACTATATGTATACTATACTTGTGATTTATATTTATAACATAATCTCCTTGGAGCCCCTCATTTTGGAGCCTGGATATTTTTTAATCTGAAGCCTCTATAGTGGCCGCAATGGCTCACACTGACAGCATCTTAATAGGAAGGTATACATAATAATATTCAGGTTATTGCAGAATCTACAATTGTAAGCAAGTGTGACCATGTCCCACCATGTGAGTGAGTTGTGTGCTGGTTCCTCTCAGTTAGGACCTTAACCTTTAAGGTGTGTACTGCAGACAGTATGAGGGTGTATAAAAGTGGGGTTATCTTGGAGGTGAGATCATGCAAATCAAAGCAATCCAGATGACAAGGGTCTTAGGTGGACTATGATAACAAAGAGGCAAAAAAGGCAATGTCCAGTCCCTCTCAATAAATCCAGGTCAAGTTGGACAAGCAGAATTTGTGCTTGCTCAGCGAATGCCAAAATAGGATCCAGGGACTACAAGGGGTCTTTGTGGCACTTCCAGGGGTCCTCAGCAAAATGGGAAATAGTGTAATATGACTATAATTTATTTCACTAGCAAACAGTTATGGTAGAAAAAAAAATTGTGGGTGATGATTTTAACATCATTTTTAATCTCATAACTTTCTATTTGTTAGTGTTTAAGTATGACATCTAATCTATTTAATGCTTAACACAAACCAAAATGTTTTTAATATCGAGGTTCCTGGGCAAAGTAACTTTAAATGCTTACAGTAATGAAAGTCAATTTATATGGGTCCAGTATGTGAACATTTGAAAACCCTGCGCTATCTAACACTGCTAACTGTAGCTGTTAGTCGAGCCAGTAAGTAAACATGGTCTGATGATAGACTTGGGAAAAAGAGAAATGATCTTGACAGACAGTGTAAATACACTTCAAAACAGTGACAGTAAAATGGCTTCTTGGTGTAACAAAGCTGTATACTCATGATTGATCCTAACTTCTTTCTGAAAATTCAAACCCTGACAGCTTTCAGTCCTGTCAACTGTCAAAATGAGTTCAAACTGAGTTCAAAC
>OMLF01009949.1:9187-20772 GCA_900302615.1 Holocentrus rufus
TGTTGTGAGAGAGAGAGAGTGTGTGTGTATGTGTGTGTGTGTGTGTGTGTGTGTGTGTGTGTGTGTTTCCCATACAGCTATCTGGATGGGAAAGCATCACACCAGGTCTTGTTGGCCTCCCTGCTGAGGTCGTGCTGTAAATGTGTCGCACTGCTACCAGCTTTTCAAGTCAGGCTGCAGACCGCTCGGCTACTTAAAGCAAGCTGTTTGTGGTGTTCTCACAGTGTATGAAAACAATACCATGAGTCCTGTCAGTGGGTGGACACGTTGCCCTGCGATGAGTCACAGACCTGTGCACGGTGACCCTGGCTTGATCCTATGGTGATAAGCCTGTGCATAATGAGCAGCGTGTCTCCGTGGTCACCTGGAAGGCTATTTATGAGGAAAATGAGGAAAGTTGCTTGTGAACGTAGGGGGGAGAAAATGAATCACATCAAATTAAATCAAACACGTACGATATGAACAGGTATGGGTGTTGTGTATCAGTGTGTGTGTGTGTGTGTGTGTAGCTTATATTGGAATGCAATGAACAGGAAGCACTGACGCGCTGAATTTATAGTTGAAAAAAACTGCTCAGTGCCATTTAAAAGTAATTATTCATATTCCTTAGCATAAATCTGGCAAATAGTAATATCTGATAAAGGCAGAGTAGCATAACACCAAGAAAATTCATTCATTTAACCCCACACACTAGGATACATATAATTTGTCAGCATCACATTAGTCAAAGATGAGTTGATGAGCACATCAATTATGTTGTGTAATTACTATTATAAAGTGTATGATTGTCTGACAAGTCATAATTAAAGCTAGTTAAACTGTTTTGTTTACAATAGGACTAAACTGCTAAATCTATCACATTTAAGGCTGCCGGTGTCACCAATACTCGTTAATGTGAGGGAAAACGGTAATAACAGGTTGCACCCACACACTGCCGGTCAGCAGGCAGCCTGGCTGTACTGTCACAACTTTTACTTACTGTAACCACATCCCTTTGTAGCCAGCCATTACAGTAAGAACACCTTCATGGATGATACTGCTGAAGTGGTCATAATGACAACTTGCCAAGAAAGAATGAAACAACATGCTAGTATGTGTACAGGGTTGTACCGATGTACAGATGCAATGGGGAAAAAACACTGGATGCCTTATACCACCATAGTGACACTTTTTTGCACACATGCTTCGCTTGATATGGATTTTTGAAAACTGAATATGAATTTTATATGGCTGACAGCTTTTATCTTGTGCAAATAGCCAATAACTTACCAAAATTACAAGTTCTGTTTTTCAGTTTTTCTCTTTCAAATTCTTCACTGAAACACAGAATAATAAAATACTTCCCGGGTGTGCCACCCATTAAAGGAATTCTCCAAGGTAGCAAAATATCCTTTTTCCAAATTGCCCAGACTGAGACAAGATGTTTGATACTATTTTCACCTCTGTACGTCCACCGCTTCGGTTCCTATGGGTAGCATTTCCTGTTGGCTTAGCATAAAGACTTGAAGTCTACAGGAGTCATTACCTTAGCACTGCCAAAGGGGGAAAAAAAAACAAAAAAATCCTTACAGTAACTCCTAAGCAGTCTTATTTACACAATATATCAAGTGTATTAGACTGTAGTGAAATACACATCTTGGATTTTTTTTAAAAAATGAGTCGTTTTAGGAGTAGTTATATAGTAGGAACTATAAACGCTGAACAGGAGACAGAAGGATACATGTGTTCATTAGTTATACTTCCAAACACCTAACTTCTCTTAAAATGTCTCTTGTTTAAAAAAAAAAAAAAAAAAAAAAATTCAAGACGTGTTTCAAATATACATGATACATTGTGTAAATAAGACAGCTTTGGAGTTACTGTAAGTTTTTTATTTTTTATTTTTTTCACTTTGATGGAGCTAGGCTAATGACTAGGCTAATGACTCCTGTAGACTTCTTTATGCTATGCTAACACAAAATACTACCCACAGGAACTGAACCAGTGGATTTAAAGAGGTGAAAAACGTATTAAACCTTTTGTTTCACTCTGGGTAAGTCAGGCCAAAATGGTGGAGTATTCCTTTAAGGCAGGGTGACTCCCCTCTGTCTAATGATAGGAAAAAATCTTGGATACATCACTTGCCTTTAAATGAAGAATTAATTTGCCAAGAAAACAAAAACAAAAACAAAACAAAACAAGAAACTATTTAAAGAAAATGAAAGTTCATTACAGGTTTTATAGACTGTGTTCAGGGGGCAGCTTTCATCATCTTGAAAGCACATGAAAACTGACTTGCCAATAACAGGAATTTCATTAAAAGACCATAAAAAGACTTTAGCACACATGTACATATAGGCTCTAAATAGTTTTTCCATTGCACAGATATCATACTGCACCATAATGGGCCCAAAGTGGACGTGTGTGTGTGTAAACATGAAGTATTGTAAACTACCTCTGCAAAAATACTATGTCACAGCATAATGGAGAGTTGCTTGTAATAACATATCATCCAGGCTGTGTCTGCCGCTGTGAAGAAACAACCATACAAACAGCGTGTGGTCTGAACAGCATGCGGTCCTGTTTACATGGTGGGAAGGACGGCAATACTGTAGCAGCATCCCAAGGATTAAAGAAATAGCCCATACAGTCTTTCGGCCACCGCTTAATCCGCTCAAGTAAATACCTGACACTCAATTTCCAGCAAGGCCGTTTGCGAGCTGAGATGACGGCTGCAGTCAGCACTGGGGTTAACTCCATCTACTGAAGGACATGTGAGGGTGGCGAAGGTGGCCGTGGCCTCTTCTGCATCCTTCACCTTCACACCACAACACAATACCAGCTCATGGAGAGGCTGCAGATTTAGGATATAGGTTGTAAATAGTTATGGCAATACCCTCTCTGGAGAGAATGACAATAAATACATTACAGGACAATATCATGAAGTGCATTCGTGACTTTTTTAACAAAAAAACAGGTATTCATATCCAAAAAGAAATTGTAAGTCTACAGCACAAGTTACTGCAAATGAGCCAACTGAGTAAGAATCTCTTGTGGTTAAATTTGTTTATTCGCAATATTTGGCCACCACTCATTGTCAGCCGTGGTGCAGTTCCTCTTAATTGCTTGTCAAAGCATTAGCAAGTCTTATTCCTATTTATTACGCAGGAATCAGAACTTCATATGGCCTGGATGCTATTTCAAAACACAATTCATTTGCGTTCAATAGAGCAAAAAAAAAAAAAAGAAGAAATCTAAAGGGGTAGAAAATATCTTGAGCGCAGCTTATAGCCCCAGCATAAAAAACAGTCCTTACTCACCCACTGTGCTTCTCCAGAGAGTTTTAAATCCTGTATTGAAATGGAAAAGCATAGTCACGAGCTTGGGGAGAGGGAGCTTTATAAACTCAGAGTACAAGAGCAATGCAGTCCTGTATTACTCTTCACAGTTGCTGCATTTATCCCCTAATTCCTGATTATTCTGCAGTGAGCTGCTAGGTGTGCTCAATTTACAACAGAATAGAAGACAGATTTCTTCCCTGGGGGTGCTGTGGCTGAATGCGTTTCTTCTTCTTCTCTTTCTTCCTCCTCTTCATCTTCTTTTTTTTCTTTCTTTCTTTTTTTTTTAATTAGAGCTTAAAAGTTTAACGGTTACTGCTCAATGATTTTGGGCACTTGTGGTGATTATCGTGGTGGAAGTATTTTCATAAAACACCATTTGCTGTTTTTAAGTCACAGGATCTCAGGGAGGGGAGTTGTTGGACAATTGCTCTTCAGACAATTTAAAACAAGTGCTTATTAGCTCTCTTAGAGGATTTCTATAGGAGTTTTACACGCATGTGAAACTCCAAAGCAATTCCTCAGAAGTCTTGTGGAGTCTCATATGGCCCAATTTACTTTTTGTGCACAAGAAGATACATATGAAAATCATGTTTGATTTATATGAAAGAATTGCAGTTCAGATCATCGAAACCCTTCATTTTTTAGATGTATTGTAATAGTGATTTTGATCAATGCATTGATCAAAAAGACTGACCATGCTGAGCACAGTTTAGTCACTGGATTTTTTTTTCATTATTATTCTTATGCATGCTAATGTAAAAGGTATTTGCCGTAAACAAACATTGCCTACCAGTTGAAGCAAATTGTTGAAATAGCTGGTTATGAGTCAAATCTGCAAAGATTAGTAAATACTTGAACCTGGAGAGCAAAAGCAAACAGCTAATTGTAACATCTTGAAAGCAAGCTTGCAGATAGTAGACCTATAAACTATACTATAGACCTTTTTCACAGTAGTTATTTTGACATGAGATAGTAGGTAAACACAGATGACATTATTTAAGGTTCCATACCTAAATAGATCAGAATCTTAATTAATGTGATTAGTAACACCTGCGTTTACGCGCTATTTCATGTAAAAATGACTGCTGTGAAAAAGGTCTATAGATCCATGACAACTATTTAACACCATCCATTCAAACATCCATGCATCCATACATCCATTTTTCATGCCTACTTCTAATTAGGATTGTAGCAGACCCTATCCCAGCATGCATTGAGCAGAAGGCATGGCAACACCCTGGACAGGTTGATCTGTTTAATTGCCCAATGTAAATACAATGATCTCACCCTGTGCATTTAAAAAGGATATAATAATCATCAACGAAGACTTTCTGCAGGTTGCAGATAGAAAACACTAAAGAGTGCAATCCACCTCCCCCCACTGTGGGAAGTTGCATCTGGTCTGACACAGCATTGGATTGGACAAACATTTCTGGAATGGTACAGTAGAATGCTGGAGACATGATTTTTGACAGTTTTATCACAATTTGCATGTGACTGCTTACGATGTACAACTTATGTAATTATGTAATTATTTGCGACTTCGATTATCTATTCATAGCGAATTTAAAGCTAACAGTTGCTAGCTGAGCATAAAACTCTTGCTGACATCTGAAAACAATTCTTCATTCAACATTAGCCTTGTTCACTGTTGGACTTTGCTCACTGCCAGCTAGTAGTTTGCTAAATATAGCCTCTGCTGAGTCTGTGCAGTTATGCCTTTGTGTCCATAGATAGTGTTAATAGTAAAATACATGCAGTTATTAGAACTTCAGTGTTTCAGCTGCTACTGCAATAGGCGTGTTATCATGTATGTCGCTTTGCAGTAGAATATATGCAGAATCATGACTATTTCTGGTATGTGTGTGTTTGAGTGTGAATGAGTGACAGGGCCCTCTCTCTCTCTCTCTCTCTCTCTCTCTCTCTCTCTGTTCTCCATCATCTGTCCTCCCTGAGCCACAGACCTCTCCACTGCTGAATGAGGAGGTCAGAGCAGCATAATGCAGCACCAGAGGGACAGAAGGTAGGGAAGGGGAAAGTCAGAAATGAGCTGTCTTTCCCTGTACTTCACTCTGAGTGTAGGACTATTCGTCCAATTCACATGTCAAGAAAGCGTATCAAGGCGGCAAGCTACAGTAGATGATGTTTTATTGTCATCCCAAAGCTGCGGCGAGCCCCGGAAGCAGCAAATTCGCAGACTTCAAAAGTTCACAGAACACATATAGACATAATGCCATTAGAGACGCACATTAATTTGTTAAGGGCACAAAGCTCGCTCAGCAGCAGTAGGCTTTTTGTACATAAGGGATCTATATCTGGCCAGATGGGATGAGCGTGAAGCATGGCTTGAGGGGGTGTTCAGTCTTGTGTTGTACTGAGTGTTTTACGATGCTGAGAATCACTGTGTGGTCTGCAGTACTGCTGAATGGTGTAGGGTGCTATAACACTGTATTGTTGATTTCAATGCATTCCTCTCAGTGACTGTACTACCTTTCAGTAATATGGTAATGCACAATAATGTATGATAATGTGTGATAATGATAATGACTGGCCACCAGGTGCATGGACCGATCAAACACTCTATTAGTCCATTTTCCTGCATGGATTTTTGATAGTGAGAGTTTGAGACCACACATATCATTGCAGCGACACTTGGAAGTGTTGAAAAGAGTTCAGGTGAAGATCCATCAAAATAATTCCCTCTGACTGTGAATCTCAGAGAGTAAAGCGCAGAGAAAAAAAAGTTTCCTTTTAAAACTGTTTTACCCCAAAAACCCTCTCTAAGGACTTTCCGACAAAACAAAGTTATACATAGAACTGTAATACATACAGATGAAGCTGTCACTGAAGTTCCACATTTTTACCTTAGGAAAATCTTACTTTTATCCTGCAGAGTTTTTTATCTCCCAACAGCAGGACCAATCATGCTCTTAAGCTCTCATTAGAGCTGTGTCTGGTTATTGGCCAGATAAGCGGCGACGAAGAGGGATGGATTGAGGGATGGACTGGTGGGCAGGGCACAGATGGTAAAGACAATAAGTTATGTTTGCATGGCAAGGGCTAATTCTTCATTCCTCTAATTGAAGAAGTAAGAACGGAGATCAATAAGCTTCACTGGGCCTCCCTGTCCTGGCATTAGCTGCTGTTATTGTTAAGACCAGACGGCATAGATAGATCTTTTATTGGCGACAGGGCATGGTGTGTTTACATCGCATCCCTTATCTCTTGAACTCCCATCTGTCCTGCTTCAAGAATCCAATTATGTTCTCAATATTAACCCCTTTAGAGAATTAACCCCTTACGCCTCCGCTCTTTGAACAAATAAAAGTGGGCGAGGAACCCGCTGCCAGTGTTAAATGAGGAAATAAATAATGGATGGCGGCTTTGCCTTGCTCCCTCTGTGAGCCACTGATCCTACCCACCTGGAGGGCTTCTAAATAAGATCCTATGCTGGCTGAGCACAACACAGCAGTTCATTGATCCCCACCCTGTGGTAAGGCCTCTCCCTTCAGGTGGGCATCAGAAGGTTGAGGAGAAAGGGCATGAAAAACTATGTGCAAGCTGCAGACACGTGTGGGCAGGCATGCACGTACACACACACACTCACACACGGACGCAGAAATACACACATGCAGGCAGTAGGGGGCTGAATGACTCACCTGCCCCCCAGGTAGTACAGATCAAAAGAGTCAGCGGCTCGAATGTATATGTGTGGAAAAGAGAGAGAGGTGTGTGAGAAGAGGGGGTGGAAAAGAGGGGGGAAAAGTCACATTATCAAATATGGACGAACAGACTTATAGAATTATGTGGGAACCACATGCAATTAATGAATAACCCTCTAACCTCTGAAACACATTCTAACCAGATAATGAAATTTACTGAAATCATCAGTATTGTGGATACAATAGACCTTTTTCACAGCAGCCATTTTGACAGGAAATAGTAGGTAAATGAATGAAATAGTAGGCAAACAAATGAAATACAGGTAAACACAGGTGATACTAGTGACATTAATTAAGGTTCTATAGAACAGAATCTTAATTTTGTGATTTGTAACACCTGTGTTGACCTGCTTTTTCCTGTCAAAATGGCTGCTGTGAAAAAGGTCAAAAATTTGTCACTTTCTGATGCAGCACAATTTGCTGCAAAAAGCATTCAAAACCTTCCACTACAGATTCCAGCGCTGCTTCCATTTTTCATGGCAGGAGGAAGACATAAATAACACATCTAGAGGAAGAAATTGTATGGCTAAACCAAATTGCGGCTGATATTACAGTTTGATTCGCATGGCAGTAATATTTTCAGGGGACTCTTGCTTTCACCATAGGCACAGAAGGTCATTTCTGTGCTAGAATTTTTAGTGTATAAATTCGAGCTCGAGCAGGTTTGCCGGGGATGAAAGTCACAGATGATTTCTGTAATTATTACAAATCACTGAGCATCCTCGGGTCATTTTAGCCCCGTGTGAATACAGCTTAAGAGAATCTTTGTGTTTGCACAAGTCCAGTCAGCTGGGGAAAGCTTTTTCTTTGAGAGGGTTAAATTATAGGTTTCTTGACAGAACGTGAAAGCTGCAGCACAGGGGTGAAGGTGCAGGGCTTCGTCTTGCCAGGGGAGGGTCGGCGGCGGGGACTTTGCGATATGCCACGGTCGTCTCAGGCCTGGAGCCACAGCTGGAGAGAGGCATGCATTCATCAAACGCACATGCCCACACGTACTCACTCACACTATTACCCTTACCCCCTCCAAGCTACAATCGGGTTCCAAAGGCTTGGACTCTAACTTAATGTAATTTCATTTATCACTCTGAATTAGATTTCATGTTGCTACTTAATAATTTAAATCCCCTGAAAAGCACTCATGGCTTTCATCTCAGTTTCAAGGAACACTGGGAGATGATGACTGGAGGAAAACGACTACAACAGCGGCCATGATTTACTTTAGCGTGTGGCGCAGGCGGCACTGGAGAGGAGAATTTGTGTACCATGCAAATTTTATAGTCAAGGATGACGGAAAGTGTTGAGTCCTCAGTCAAGTGTGTCAAACTTCAGCGCGGTTTGAGTTTGGTAGGAATACATATTCCCAATGATCTGAAGACGTCCCGGATCTCCGAAAAGTCAACTTCTCAAGAACTGTGATAAACTGTTCCTGTTGCTTATTGATGCCCATGCATTTTACATTTTCTCATTCATATGCAGCGTTGAGGCTTGGGCACAGGGTCATGAAGCATGTGGGGGACAATGCTGTTTGTCAATTAAAATGAAAAATTGCACACGCAAGGTTTCTGGATACTGATAATATATGGTTGCCTGGTCCATCATGCAGAAATGTCCTTGAATACAACAAATCCCTATCGGCTTCAGGGGTGATAACCCTGCACCATAACCTCCTTGTAGAGGCGGAAAAGCAATAAGACAAACTTCCGCAGATAGATAGATAGATAGATAGATAGATAGATAGAAAGATACCTGGTCCTCTGTTCAATATTAAACACAGTCATGGCAAGGCTACTTTTAAATAATACATGACAAAATGCAAATGTGGAGATTAGTCTCTGTTTATGGATGGCATTTAATTTTAATTGGTTCATTATTTCCAGAAATTACATTTTTAAACTCTCCTGACTGCCACAGCTGTGCTTGGTGTTGCATCGAGGGAATGAAGGCTAGATGATGCGAGCCTCCCTCCCTCCAAACCAGGGTGTTACATACAAATTATCCCTCAACACAAATGCTCGTTGATCTCATCTTTCTCAGTTATTACTATTTATCATCAAAAGAAACTGAGCCACTGAAGGAAATGCGCTGTAGTGCATTGTTAAAACCAAAATATCAATAATATAACTGTAGCAATTGATGATGGTATGTGGTTACAGCTACAAGATGTATCTTTCCCTCCTCACCCTCTGTCGGTCAAGTTCTCGCCCCAACACTTGTCAATCATATTGATGAGCTGTCTGACTTGAAACAGCATCCACCCGGAGGCTGACATAACAAGCATCCCTAAAGCCACCGCAGATGTTGAAAAGGCAGAAAGAGAATGCAGCCAATCTGCAGTAAAAGTAAACAATGGCAATGTGCACCGTCTTGTCTCCTGCACTTTTAGCTCGGTTGTCCTTTCTTTTCTTTGTGCTTTCCATCACTGTTGTCGTTGCTGTGACTTCCCTGCTGTGTGGCGGATTGCTGCATCTTGATAGGCGCAACCAACTACATCAGCAACTAATGGCATAAACAAAACATCCTGAACATTGTCAGAAAGACATTTTAAAGTAATGGTGAACTAAAATATGTAATTTTTTATTTAAATGTTTTTATTGTTTTCATTGTAGAAAGCAGTCTTAAACTGTGAGAATCTGTAGTCTTTTCTAACCAGAGAGAGGCATCTCAACTGATTTTTCCTCAGTCAAACAAGTGGTTTTGCTCGGGATTCAAAGCTACTTCTCACATGTAAGAGTGGAGCGATCCAATCAGAACGCAGCCCTGTTTTTATTCCTCCCGCCTCCATTTGATTGACTCTTTCTCGGCACCTATTAGCTTCAGCTAGACTCATCAAATTGTAGTAACAGTAACTGTTAGCTTGTTAGCAAGACACGCTGTTTTTTTTGTACTGCTCCTGGATATAAATCCACCTTTTTACTGAGGTGCTTTTATCTTAAAGTGCTTTTAGCTTAGCAAATTTATCACATCAACTCTACGACTACAAGCTTCCAAAGTGCATGTTTTTACTAAGTGAACTCTTAAAGCCGCTACTAAAACTAAATTTATTACAATTATTTACTTTTAGGACCCCTCACATCTTGGTGGATGATAGTACTCAAGAATAATATTTTAAAAATTCCCCATTTTTAACTGGGTTTACCATTCCATAAATAGTCTTTTTTACAACTATTCTAAAAAAAGGTTTAGTGCTAATGTGACTGTCCCATACCTGGGTGATTTCTCCTTCTTCTTCTTCTTCTTCTTCTTCTTCTTCTTCTTCTTCTTCTCCTTCTTCTGTTTATTGGTGTGTTGCTACCAAATGGAGCATTATTGCCACCATTACGTTACGCCCTGTCAGATCTTTTTGATTTATCCATTTCTGTACTGTCAAAATGTGGGAATTCAGAGGGCTTCTAGATCCGTTCAAATCACTCCACCTAATTTCAAGTCATCAAAATGTGACATTGCTCCTTCTTTTAGGAACTACTGGTGATGTCTTTATAATGGTGTTGGTATATATTTACCTCTATCTATCTATCTATTTATATGTATACACAGTATACTGTATACACACACACACACACACACACATATTTATATACATAGAAATATATGCACACATAAACATATATATGATAAATGTACAAATAAAAGCATACAGTAGCAGCTTATGTTAGGAAATGAAACTCAAGTCCAATAATCTTCTTTTTTTTCTTTATTGTGACATTTCTGCTTTATTAGATGATATGAGAAAGAGATAGTCTGGAACAACAAAGGTGTCAGAGAGGGCCAGTGACACACTGCAAAGGTTATGATTTGGATTCAAACCCACAATTTTGAATGGACGTGGCATGTCTTCACCAAGCTGCCAAGATGCCTCAGATTCAATAACCTCGTGTACACAAAAAAATACTTGGTGGTCTTCCGAAATGAAAAATAATAACATCCAATACAATCGTGTGTATCGCAGGTTGCAGGTTTAAGACTTGGATATCAAGCAGCCCTCCCGGGATTATTTGCTGTCATCAGCAACAGTGGGGCAAAATGAATCTTGGAACGGTGCTGCGCAACAGCATCTGTCCCATGGTGCGAGGTATAGAGGCACTGCTGCCTATAAAATGTCAGCGTGCCCCCATAGATGACTGGTTTTCATCAGGATAAGGCTTGATCCAGAGATAAAGTGCCCCTCCTTATCAGGCGTGACAGTCCTCACTTGTTCTATCACACACAAAGTGCAGACACACCCCGAGCCGTTCACAGGACTCCCCGCTGGCATCAATAGCAGCAGGATTTTCGAAAGGGATTTCACTGGTCTCAGCCTTGTGAGCAGCGATCCCTGATGCAAAGCTGTCTTATCTGACAAGTGAGTGCGTGTATGTGTGTGTGCGTGCATGGGCCTAGGCATTTCTCTGTGTGCATGTGTGTGTATGCCTTTGTGCGAACTGTATGGGTGTGTTTTGGGTTGTGTGTATATGTTTAGTGTGTGTGCACCACACTGGATCACTACACACTACACTAGTTAACTCAAATGAAGAGCATGAGGTTATTATAGCAACAGCCCTCCCAC
>OMLF01009955.1:10483-27267 GCA_900302615.1 Holocentrus rufus
GATTTGGCTTGCTTTGGATATTTGTGTATAATATGTATAGTATTTGTGTACATGTAACAAAGCTTGTGACACTGCAACAGTCCATCCACCTGTTAGCATTACTCATGAACTGGCCGACAACCCCAAGATGAAAAGAAGCTGATTGAGCCACAGGAAACAGAAAGTAATAGCAGGCATTGCCAAGTTTTTTTTTTTTTTTTTTTTTTTTGTGCCTTTCCAGTTGCTTCAATGATTTGGCCTTAAGATCTAAGTGGCAGGTTAATAACTACATGACCAGGAAGTCTGCACGCACACAGGTATGAGGTCAGTGTTTCCACCCAGCTGGCTCCTTGTTGCTCTTTCTGTTGTATTTGGAAAAAAAACAGACTGCTATCTGGAAACTCTAAAATCTCAAATGATAAATACATTTGGTCACTGAAAAGGCCTCACAGTACTGTGTGTGCTCATGCTTTTTGCACAGGTGGTCCCATGGGAGATTAAACACCTAACCTCGGTAGTGTTAGTATCCAGTTAAGGAGAATAAAATTAATTTGGAGCAGTATATTTAGATATATTGTATGAACAAAGGGTTAATCTGTGCTCTTTATACAAATGGCCAAGACCCTGCAAAATTTATCAGAGGTGTATAGGTGTGTGTGTTCATACATTTGTGAGCATGCATGTGTTTTCATGTCCACATGAAGTGACTAGTGGGTGAAGCCGTCACTATTTATATTGTAGATTACTTTAACAAGCAGAAATTACTGATGTGAGATCCATCGCAGGGTGGCTGACAGTGAAATCGGTTGGGGGCTTGAAATGTTTTCTTTATAAACCTTTATAATACGTGCACAGGGAGAACATATTAAAAACCAGTAGAGCAGCACAAACAGAAACACATACTCACTAATTCGTCAAATGTGAACCAGCTGTTCAAAATGTAAACACAGTCCCCCTTTTGCCTCTCTTTTTCACTTCAGTGCCGCAAAGAATTTGGAGACATTTTAGAGCTTGATTCAACAAGCTAGCTGACATTTTGCAAACTCATTTCTATACACACCGACAGCTTTGAGTGGACAAACACACAGTGGCAGCTGAGCAGCTAAGGTAATATATCTGCGCTGTCAATGCCTTGCTCAAGGGATCCAAGAGAGTAGTTGCTCATTTCTCCCACGCAGATTCTCTTAGATGTGGATTCAAATTATTCCCTACTGTTCCAACGTGCATGAAAAATTCCATCACCCATCCATGAATTGAAGCCAGTTTTGAGCCTTAAATAATATTCCTGAAAATAGCGTGCCGCGGGAGTTGGATAATTTCACCTGTTTCCAATGCAAAACAACTTGTTTCATGAATTAAGTTACGTAAAATGTCATTTTCTTGGCGCTAGTGGGGTGTTTTGCCTTGTTCTACCTTCTCTGCAAGACACTGACACTTAGAACAGGAGGGATTACCACATCACTGCACTGAATAACAAAAAAAGTCCATCTAAACAAGTCAAAAAATCTCATTTTTCTTGAGGCAAGTGAAATAATATAGCAGTGGGATGAGATAATCCCACATGTTTCCAATGGAGTTTCACTTGTTTTGGGAATTTTATTCAGTATAAATCTGTTGAAACAAGGCCGAATAAGGCAGATCAGCCCACTAGGATCAAGAAAATGACACTTGATCCAAGAATATTCTGGAAACAAGTGCGATTATCTTTTTTTTTTTTTTTTGCCTTGTTTGAAGAAAAACAAGATTTGAACACTGAATATGAGACTAATGACTTGTTAAGATGCAGATTTTTTTTGGAGAGCAGCAGTCACAGGACGCCTTGCTCCCTGTCTAGACTGCTCTCAGAGTTTCTCAGCCTCAGCCAGCGCTGGCTCACCAAAGTGAGACTCTGCTTTGAAAGCTTTCTGCGTGCAAAGAATGCACTCGCAGATCCAAGTCAAACGAGGATCTTCCTCCTCGTGATATAATACCGTGCAGGTGATTTGGTTTGAAACTCTCTGTGTCTTGAGTATAGCTTCTCTCCTGCTCTCTCTCCCTCTCAACCAAATATGCAAATCCAATAGTGCTCTCTCTCTCTCTCTCTCTTTTATTCCCCTCTCTCTCTCTCTCTCACACACACACACATGCATAGATCCAGTGCTTCCCTCTCCCATAGCTCGTGCAGCTCCGCCCACCTGCAGATAAAAGCCTAGCCCACACCAGCAGTGCCGTTCAGCGTCCGTCCCACACTCCTCAAACTCCTGTGATATTTCCATCCAGCCGCAGTACACTGACAAAGGTAAGTGGTATGTGACCACATGATCTGATGTGTGCTTTGTTATGGGCTCCATTTCCACTCTTTTGGGCGTGTGTTCAGTACTTGAGATGCACAGTAACAGATACGGCTGTATTATGCTTTTCTTGCATGGGAGCTCTGCTGTGTTTGAGCCGTTGAGCTGGATCACTCTCCCTCTTCTTTTTTGGAAAAGATTTGGCATAAGCTGTCACATAAATACAATCTCAGATTCATAATTGCTTCTGAAGGTCCCACATGGGATTCCCACAGCTGGGATTGAAGAAGGGAACATGGGGATGGAGAGGGGTGGGGTGGTGGGGGAAGTCTCCTCACTCTCTTGTGTCTTTGATGTCCAAAAAGTTTCATAAAAACGGCGTATTTCACAGAGATCACCGCTGCGAAGCCTCTGCTGAAAGGCTTCAGGATCGCTGCAGATAAGGTTTGACAAATCCGAGGGAAATCCAGAGCTGACACCTGTGAAGAATAAAGCAGGGGCTTAAACTTGTTAAAATAAATGCACGCTACACCGTCTTGAATCCCAGGAAATGGGATGTCATGACATGTTGGATTTTAGTTGCATGTTTTTCTACACCCCAGCATTTATCACACGGAGGCTTTCGGGTGCTCCTTCTCCCTTTTCAGTGAGGAATGTAAGCAGTGTGAACAAGCCATGTGAGGGGAAACCAAAGAGAAAATGTAGAGGTAATGTGAGGGAAGTGTGTGGTGGTCTCAAAATGTCATGGGTGCCCCTTTAAGTTATCTCACACAAATCAAAGAAAAAGAAAGATAATCAGGGTTAAAGTCCAAGTTTTAGTCCAGGGATTTCTGGCAATTTGGTCTCCTATTCAGCCTTAAAATGCTGTTTTTCTTCAAACAAGTGTAAAAATCTGCCAGTTGGATGAGATAATCCCACTTGTTTCCAATGCAGATTCCCTTTCAAATGACACTTGATTCAATAAAATCCTGGAAACCAGTTGATTAGCATTGGAAACAAGTAGGATTATCTCATCCCAGTGGCAGATTTTTGACCTTGTTTGAAGAAAAACAAGATTTTGATACTGAAGATGAGACCAGATGACATGTTGTGGCGGACATTTTTGAAGAAAAAAAAGAGGTGTCAGGGATGAAACTTTTTGGGCTGCAGGAAATCTTGAAGATACTTTAGTGTGAATCTCAAAATGTTTTCGATCTTTAAGCTTCCCCTTTCCACTCCAATCCACTTGAGGGAAAAATGGGTTCTTCAGAAACATCCCTCATCACACTAAATTGTAGTTTGAAGTGATAAACTCCTGCCAATCGCTACAGCAACCACACACAGCCGCACAACCTGTCTGCACTTATTAACCTGCCCTCAGCGGCAGCCAGATTTCTGCCTGTCTGGGGAGGGAAAACACTATTTATTCACTCAGCACAATGGGAGCGCACAATTTATGAGCGGTTTAAATTTTGGGGTCACAGCCATGTGTTCCGCTACTGAAAGAAAATTGGGAATCCTTACCTCACACAGATTTATCACTGTATTAAACATGCCCAAAGTGAGAGTTTAACATCACAGCTTAAGCCTGAAAAGTGTTAAATCTGCTATTTACCCAGCAAAAAAATCTCTTTTTCTTCAAACAAGGTAAAAAAATCTGTCAGTGGGATGAGATAATCCCACTTGTTTCCAGAATTTTCCAGAATCAAGTGTCATTTTCTTGATCCTAGTGGGCTGATCTGCCTCATTCTGCCTTGTTTTGACATATTTATTCTTGTTCCCTGAAACATTTCTTAAACTAGTGAAACTGCATCGGAAACATTTGGATTATTTCATCCAACTGGCAGATTTTTTCTCTTGTTTTAGGAAAAACATGAGTTTCACACTGAATATGAGACTGAATGACTGAATAAGATGGGGATTTTTTGAAATGTGTTCAGTCAGAACTCCATAAAAACCAGACCAGTGCTATAGTTTCCAATGAATTTTGGTGGGAGACTTATCTTTTTTGCACAACAGTGGCAGTGTTGCCATATAGTTGAAAGGATTGCATGCATCAGTGAGATATTCAAATGGATTTTTCTCATTCACTGCAAAGCAGCGGCACCCTGGAAAAGTACACCACAGTTGTGCAGATGTGAGGAGATGAGGTCAAGAAGCTCAAGTCTAGAGAATCTAAAGCTGCAGGATCCTGGAGTACGGCCACGGGTTTTTTGATACAGACAGCGGTGCACTTGATGTATGCCTGACAATTTTGGAAGAGGTGATGAACCATGTGTCCATAGTTACAGCGCCTCAGGGTGTCCCGGCTTACCAGAGGAGGAAGCTGATTCTGAGCGTTGGCCAGGGATGAGCTGCACCACTCCAAGTCCTCACGTAACGCTGTTGTCTGATAAAAAACTTGCATTGTATCTCCAAGAATTTTAAGATCTCAGGAATCGGCTAAATTCAGCATATTTTTCGTGTGGAAGTCTTGCAGTCCTCTTGAGGAAATCCTTGTTTTGCTTCCTTCTCCTCCATAAGAGCTCAGAGGTCAAGCTCAGCTGCAGGGCAGATGCTTGATATCGCATCGTCTCATAGAAAGAGGCGACCCTGCCACTTCACTGCAATAAATCTCCATGTTAACAAGTCAAATAGTCTCATATTCAGTGTTGAAATATTGTTCTTCTTCAAACAAGTGAAAAAAATCTGCAAGTGGGATGAGATAATCCTACTCGTTTCCAATGTAGTCTCACTTGTTTCAGGATTTTTTCTGGAAACAAGTATAAATATGTTGAAACAAGGCAGAATAAGACAGAGGTCAAGAAAATGGGTCAAGAAAATGACACAAACAAATTCTGGAAACAAGTTGATTAGCATTGGAAACTATCGGAAGTGTTTCATTCCACTGGATTTTTTTTAAATCTTAAAAACAAAAATTTTAACACTGAATATGGGAATGAATTACTTAAAATGGAGATTTTTTTTACAGTATTGAAATGTGACCATTTAGATTGATAACCATGCATTTCTGAAATCATACTGGGCCTTGAATATTCCAAAGCACTTACCAACAAGCCCACAAGTTAGTGAGTGATTTGATGCGTCTGTGTATTGTGCTAAAATATCAGTTATCCCTGAAAACTGAATAATCTGAGGAAAATGTGCAGCAACTGTTGAAATATTTACAAGGTACTGCTGGTTTTGCAACAAATCCAAAATGTGATTGTTGCTTTTAGATTATTAGAGGTGGCACCCAGGAGTTGAATATACCAGAGGAACTTTTATCTTGTAAAGTACCTTATTTAAAGAGTGAGGAATTGCTTTAGCGAGCAATGTTTCATGGGGTTTTTGGATTTTAGCACAGATTTCCTTGGCTCCAATTTAGATATTTGGCTGTGCTGTTTGCTGAGAATTGATTGCTTTGTGGTTGAGATGTGACGGGGCAGCAGCAGCAGTGTGTGGACTGGAGAAGTGAGCTTTGTGACTGAAAGGTTGCAAGTTTGAATCCCCAGACTGTTTGGCAGAACTTAGCCTCTTCAACCCTGTCAGTCTCATCAAATGTACAGTGTTCTGTTCAAACCCACAGAACTTTATTTCAAATTCTAGTGGAGATCCCAGGGTTTTCCACAGATCCCAAATATGTCCTGCTGAATTACAGAGAAATGTGTATAAAATGAGGCACAAGACATGTAGATACTTTCTATCTGATGTAATGCTGCAGCCATAAAACAATGGCATCTTGGCTTTGAATATTTCACTCAGTCTACGTGTGATGGAGCTTCAATGAAGCTGCAACCAGCAGATACACAATATGCATGTGACATTGTCCTAAAATATGGAAAATAAACAAGGTTTCTTTTTTCTAGCTACTTAAGGGTAAATTAAGGAAAAATCAGGGTTAAGCAGGTTTGAATGGGACGCACTCTCTCTAACCCCCAGCTGATCCAGTACAGCTGCTCGGTGCCCAACAGTACAAGACTGTGTTTACACTGGGCAGCTCACAAGGCTGAATATCTGTGTACAGCCGTCGCTGTAAATAACAAAGTGTTCTTTGACAGCCTTCCAAGTTTAAGGGGCATTAAAGGATAATACAGTGTTGTTTGAATTGGGAGTGTCTCAAAATTCCAGTGGGTGGTGGGTTTTTGTTCCAAAACAGATTATGGCCCGGAAGCTGAGATACTTCAGCACTTGGCCAAGTGATCATTGATTGATTGGTATTGATCGGCAACCATATGAGCCCTCTAGAGATATGTTTTGTCTTGCGCTATGGCACCATAGAAGTCTTACTCATTGCACCTTTAGAGATTAAATACAGATGATACAAAATGATAACACCCTGCACTTGCAATATTTGAAGGATTTGAGATGATCTGGGCCAGGATCCATTATTTCCAGTGAGGGGGATCTTAATAAGAAAAAGCCTCGCTCAATATCTTCAAGCTATTTTTCACTTTTGTTGGAAAAAGCCTGCAGAACGACCCCGCAGAAGATGAAATAATGTAGCTCGGGTCTGCAACAGAGATATGATTTTCAGGCCGGGTTTGCAAAATGAATGTGAGTGAGTGGCTGTAGGCCCTCAGAGAAGCAGATTTGGTGCGTGACCCCTTCATGAACTCTTGCTACGGTACGTGCACTCGGGCTGAAATGTTTTATCTTATTACCAGCCGAGGGACACCTGAGGTCCATCTGAATCAGTCTGCTGAGGCCAACAATGTCCTGGATTCTTGAGTCCTTATTTGTTAGCGTCTCTGATTTGCCTCGATAACTTCTCTCGATAGGATCTCTCTCTCTCTCTCTTTTCTCTCCCTCTTTCCCCGGGCCCAGACTCCCTTCCCAGTTTTCGCTCGCTGAATAGGAAGTGTTTGTGTAGCTCGGAGGGAATGTGCCTCTGGATCCCGCAGCTGCACTCGCTGTGATTTGAGGCCATGTGTCTAAACACTCTTTTTCGCTACCGTGCAGAACAGTACAGCCTCCGTTGCCCTGTCATCTAAGTTCAGATTTATACTGCGCACTCTCCAAAGAGACATGTAGCGCAACATGTGACACCCATAAACACACAGAGACGTGACTTTGACCAGATTCTGCAGCGCTGTCTTCGCTTTGCAGCCCAGAAAAATCACAAAAATGCAACAAAAAACAAAAAGAGACTTCTGGATTGAATCATCTCCATTGTGCATTTGTTGTTTTTTTTGTTTTTTGCATTGCTAATCTCTCTGCAAACAAGAAAGCCAGAGCGGCATTTTACTTTCCCCTTTATTTGCACACCTCCGTGGCAGTTAAGAAGCAGTTAATCTCTGACATTAGCTGCTCTGGGGATCCGTTGTCACCACCGGTATTCAGGCTATTTTTCCAGATGTACATACTGACAGCTGCAAAAAGGGGAAAATTACTTGAAAAATATGAATGCAGTGGATGAAATCAAGTCACCTGGTTCCGCTTTGGGCTGTTTGTGGGTGCTAAGTCGTGGTTTTAGGCCTCAGAAACTGCTCCACCAAAGTGAAATCTAGCTTTAATTCTGCAGATTTATGGTATAGTATTTCTTATCTAGTATCTTTAAACTCCTCAGTAGACTGGTAGTCCTTATTATCCCCATCTAAAGAGAAAATACTCCAGTGCTAAAACATCTGGACAGTAGAGATGAGAGGATCATATTTTTCCTTGAGTGGCAGATTTTACAGTATGACTGTATAACACATTAAGCTTCCCGGGACAGTCGTCACATCCCATTACTATCACCGGTCAGTTGATACATCCATGTCGCAGTGAGGCCTGGATGATCCCCGGCCGTTTTATGATCTCATTAAATCAGTTGACACATGGAAGAATGTAAGAAATTTGCAAACGTGGACCTCTAAAAACCTCCGCCACTGATCATCAATAAAAGCCCCCGGCAGTAAAATATGAGCTCGAAAAATCCTCGGGGGAAGGCGTCATCAAAGTCGGGACGTCAGCAGTAAATTCAGTAAGAAATACCGTTTCCCAAGGCAACATATAATCACCACCCGGTCATTTTCGAATTATATTTGAGTGCTCCCAGCCTGAAACATTTACCAGTTATTATTAGTCCGCTGGAAGTTTTTATTTGTCTGGAAGTTTTTATTTGTGCCTAGTTTTAGTTTTGGTGATCAAGAAGCTTTAACCTGAAGATGTCAGAAATTTAGATTCATGGACATTTTGTGATGGCTCCTTTTGGTCATTTATCAGATAGATGCAATGGAAAGAGACGGTTTGAAGGTCCCAGCCGAATGACCCAGCAGGACGCCCCTGCAGCAGCCATTTTGCGTCACTCCTCGTCAGCGCTTAGCGTTTTCTTTTCGGCACGGAGAGGTGCGATGAGTGAAAGCAGCCCCGTTGCACGCTGCGGGCTGCCCTGTACTTAAAACAGTGATTGAGCAGAACAAAATTGCACAATATCAATTACATGCTGTGTATTTGTGCAGCTGCAAACTGCAGAATTGTCTGCAGGGATCCAGTGGTTCAAACAGGAGATGAAAGTGATCAGCTGGGGCTATTGGCCAAGTGCAATTTTATTCCCAATGAAAATAATCATTTACTATGGAAGTACTATAACTATAACCGACAAAAAAAATGAAAAGGTTTGTGACATATTATTAACCCCAATTCCATTTTTTTTTTCCAGAATAAAAAGGTAGCTACATTTTTTTCATGCAATCTTCATGCAATACATACAATATCACAAAAAGCAAGGAAAAGGCATTCAGTTTAGATGATGCATCATGAGCACAAATGGATTAATCCGGTGCATGGAACATCTGTAACTCAGCGGTGCCACATGGCAGTGAAAGGACCCATGTAAGTCAGGGTGGTGCACTTTCTTTTTTTCTATTCTCTTCCACTGGCAGGGAGTCCGTTACATGCAAACTCAGAGGTGCAAAGCAAATCTCAGAGCCTGGAAAATTCCGGCGAAGCCTCACAAGTGTTTGTTCCAGCTTTGCAAGATAGTGGAACGGCTTTGGATGTGGAAACAACCTCTTGTCATGTAAAATAAGCTCTCTTCAAAGTAAATATTTTCAGAGTCAAATATGCATTTTTCCCATCCCTGGTTCCCACTGTTTTTTTTTCTAAACACGAGAACAACTGCTGGCTTAAGTTCGCACAAACCTGAAGTGGTTCTTCGCTCTGAGTTGCTATTAAATGCCGTCCGCTGACACCAGATACTCTGTTTTGACAGAACTCAAGGCTAATAGGAAAATAATTCTCCTCCCAGCCCGTTCTCTGCCCGAAATGAAAATTGTGGTCAGACTTTCGGTGACTTGCGGTTCCCAGAACTGTAGGAAAGGGAAAATCTGTCGATGAGTTGGGTGAAGAGGTCACAAAGCCTGCAGTGTGTGTGTGTGTGTAGGTGCAGCTATGTTAATGTATGTGTGTCGGAGGTAAGCAAACAAAGTCCCAGCGCCGATTTCAAACAAATCAGTGGCGCTCGCCCCTGGTTTCTGCTTCCCTTTGCGGTCACTTTGTCATTGCGGGACAACTGTTCAAAATGTGCAGCCGCCATAAAACGGGGCTTTTCATTTCCCCTTCGGGTCAAGCGGAGCCACTTGTGCGACCGCAGCTTGGCCTGTGGGGAGATCCGCCGAGGCAACTGCGGCCCGCGCTCTGCAAAGAGATCGAGTAGGTGTGAAGGAATGCTGAAAAAGAGCAAAACACACACACACATGCAGGTTGGAGGGGAACTGGGACGGGCGGGGCAGGCCCGGATCACAGGAACATTCTGCTTTCTTTTTTGCGTGAGAAAACACAATGAGATTAGCCCGCCATCAGCTCGGGCAGGGTGGGATGGGAAAAAACATGTATTTTCTTTATGGACTGCGTGAGTGAATGAATGAATTGTTATTCCTCCCTAAAACAGGACAGGATACTCATAATTCAAGTGAATAAAAACGGAAAGCCAGTCCAACAAAATCAGGTTAAGGTTGCTTTCTCCTCCTCCACCTCCTCCTCTTCTACTTCTTCTTCTTCCTTGAACTCCTGCCCGTCAAAAAAATGTCTGTGTGCAGTCTTGCCGGGGCCGCTGACCTTTGCGCGGCGGCGTGGAGCGATGTTTGAGCTGGGATAAATCACCTGGACGGGGCCAGACAGCCGGTGGATACAGAGGGAAAGCAGCATCAGTCAAAAATGCTCGCTCAAAGTATTTGTTGTGGTTTTCATGTGTGGGTGTGGGTGTGGAGAGAGAGAGAGAGAGAGAGAGAGAGAGAGAGAGAGAGAGAGAGAGAGAGAGATCAAATCTGTTGCTGTAAAGACTATAGATAAAACATGCCATGAATGACAAACCAAGCAAGTGTTTATGTTGTTAAGTATAACCTAGACTATTTTATTCACCAAATTATTTTAGATTAGATGACATTTTTCAACATAATTTGGTCTCCATTTCATTTATTAATTTGTTTTCATTCTATATTCGTATTCCACCCAGAAAAGACCAGATGATAGACTGATAGAGTGTGAGGGTATCTCCATGTGAGCTTTGAGGTTCTTATTTGGTTCATCACAAACAGATTTCCATCAGCCACAGCTTTCAAATGTGTAGAAATCCAGTGTACTGAACATTTTCAAAAATATATATTTTGGCCTTAACTTTTTTCTCATTACTCTTGTCACCAGAAACTCCAAGAAAACCCCTGTAGAGGTGATTTGTGTTTCTTGTAAAGGACAGTTAATACACAGCAACGACTCACACACATGCATGTATGCACACAATCATACACAAGTGCACACGCACACACACACACGCACACAGGAATGTCATGATGACCTGACAAAGGTAGATAAGGTGCCAAAGCACACATCTGGGGAATGCACCTGTGTGTGTGTGTGTGTGTGTGTGTGTGTGTGCGCGCATGCACATGGGATGCACATATCGTTGTATTTAGTTTGCTTTAGCACATGCTAACACTTAGCATTCATGAAAGTGAATTGAAAATATATTGCACAAATACAAAAAGTACAATTCTTCAAAACAATGAAAGAGTCTGTATCCAAAGATGAACACACCAGAGCAATCAGAGTAAAACACAGGATGGGAGACTTCTCTTATTCACTACATTGACTGATGCAATTCTTGAGCAACAAATTATTTTATTCCATCATTACATGTGAATGTCAGAGTAGACAACACCTGTGTTTGGGTTTATGAAAGGGTGCAGAAGTTGGTTTTATTCCTTTAGACATTTACTGTTAATGTAATCTTGCATATAGGAAGAGCCACTCATTTAGATACTGATTATTTGACTATGCATCTAAATATATCTGTGTGCCATCTTTGTTTTCCATTCAACATGTTTCCAGAATTTTCTTGAATCAAGTGTCATTTTCTTGATCCTAGTGGTCTGATCTGCCTTATTCTGCCTCGTTTCACCGTATTTATGCTTGTTCCCAGAACAATTCCTGCAACAAGTGAAACTGCATTGGAAACAAGTGGGATTATCTCATCCCGCTGGCAGATTTTTTCATTTAGAAGAGGAGACTTGCGGTGCACAACCAGTGTGTCTTTCCGCATGTGCTCCGTGTCACATGGTGCAGAACTCCTGCATGATCCAAAATCACTTCTACATAAACAAGCGCCCTTCATTTTCATTCGATGACAGCTCCTTGTTAAAATGTACTGCAGTGCTCCGTATAAATCGGCCGAGGGAGAAGCATCGAGCTCTGCAATCCGGCCGAGACACAAAAACCAGGCCTGACCACAGGCAATTAAGACTGGCACCCGTATCTGTAAGCAATGACATGCCTCTGTTCCTCACGGTTTGTTTACCGAGAAGTGGAGGCTCCCATCTGGAATCGGTCAGGGGAAGAACACGGGGGGAGAAATGGAAATTTGATTATTTTCAAAGCCGGGCTAGAGGTGATAAAAGACTCGTGGCTCATCACCAAGCCGAGCCGGCTGTGGTTGTATTGGCAAAGACATACAGAGGAGCCGGCAACCACGCGGGCTTCGTTGCGTGGGATTGTCATCATCTCCGGGGTGTGGAGGTATCTGAAAGGCTTTCATCCAAGGACGTGATTAAAAAATGTAGCAGGAAAGATGTTCAATTAGCAATTTTTGTATAAAATGATCATGATGTGAAGCAGGCTGTGGGCTGTATTGAGTGATTGGGTCATTTTAGCTTTTTTTCCAAATCCTTAGATTGGGTAGGATCCATAAAAATTGGCACAGGCATTATTTTTGGTGTTGAAAGAGAAAATCCCTTATCAGCAGTGGGGTGAACATGAGATGAGATAGTTCAGTCTGGGGATGTTGTGCATCATCGGGTCAAGATGGAAACGAGATCTGAAGCGGTCCAGATGATGTCACAGCCGGAGAGCGCGCTCGTCCCGGAGCTGCTCGACTGACAGTGATTGGGAGACCGTAAACAAGGCTGATTTTGCGCAGATCCAAGCACATTTTCTGCTCCTTTGGATGTAGAAAATCCCAAAACACATGAGTTCAAAGTCTAATGCGCTGTGAATGGCGGAGCTCCAGGTCTTGTCCCGTGAAGACACCACAGACTGAAGCGCTCCGGTTCCCAGCTTTGGAAAGGACTTGCTTACATGTACAAATATTGACTCTACTGTCAAAGATCAGGGATTACATGAAATTTCCATTACAGAGTGCGCGTCTTCTTTAAATGGCTCGGTAAATGCGGCCCATTGTAATCCTCCAGACTTTGATGTTCAATCAATAATTTGTAATTGAGAGATTATGGTTTCAATCAAAATTGTTCTTGGAAACCATCTGCTTGCTCGTCAGAATCAGAAATGGTTGCAGTGGGGGAGGAAAAGTTTCCCCTTAAGGGAACTGGTAATACATGACAGCTGAGTTAATCCAACGTCTGAACCCAAGCAGCAAAGTGAGAATTTTACTGCAGCCTTGTTAATGTGACAAAACCCCAAAATAAAAGAGAACTGGAAGAATGATGAGGTCATTTTTGGGAGACACTTGCTACTGAGATGCTACTGAGCCACTTTACTTTCCAGAGCTGACTTGATTTATAGTTGTGAATAACTTTTAATTTTGTTCACTCTCAAAATCTCCATCCTAACAAGTCATTTAGTCTCAGTCAGTGTTCAAACCTTGTTTTTCTTCAAATAAGGTTAAAAAAAATCTGCCAGTGGGATGAGATAATCCCACTTGTTTCCAATGCTAATCAACTTGTTTCCAGATTTTTCCTGAATCAAGTGTCACTTTCTTGATCCTCATGGGCTGATCTGCCTTATTCTGCTTTGTTTCAACAGATTTATACTTGTTCCCCGAAAAAAATCCTGAAACAAGTGAAACTGCATTGGAAACAAGTGGGATTATCTCATCCCACTGGCAGATTTTTTCAGATTTTAAGACTGCAGATGAAACAAAATGATTTTTGGTATGAGTTTACTCTCTAATAGTCTCTGTATTATTGTGTTGTTCTGTGTCACCAGCCTCACCCATCTGGAAGTGAAGTATTTATTTGACCCAGATCTACCACTTTCCCATGTCCTTCTATAGAATTTAGCACCTGTGTCCCCTCTCTCAATACATTTTAAAAAACTAGACATATTCAATGATAATATTCAATAGTGCTCTGGTTGAGCACTGAGGCTTGCTGCTTTGTGCATGTAGAAGTACTGAAATACTTGATGTCAAAACTCAAACTATCAAAGCAGTACATTGTGTACTGCACAGCATAATGGCCTCATACTTCAGTACTTTTCAGCATTTCAGTCTTCGCTGAAATGGGCTCGTTGTATACTTGTGGTCGCTGGAATGGCTTTTCCATTACAATTTGCTGTCTTGAAACCAAAACATGACGAATGGACATAAACTGATGATATGTTCTGTATTCAAAGCTTGTTCCCTTCAGTGTAATTGGTAGCTGCTGTGGAGTTAACAGCATCGAGAAATTGTGCTTAGATAAAAATTAAAGTGAGAGTGCATATTTATTTTTCATATCTGAAAGCAAGTGGAGGAGAGGGAGTGAATGTGAATATTCATTGGCAGCAAGACACAGTAAGAATCAAAGAAATGTTGTTTGGGGTAATTTCAATGATAATGAGGCCTTTGCCAGCTCTGTGGTAGAAATGATGGGATATGTTTGATTGATTTCAAATTGGATTTATGTTGAAGTATGGATGTCACAATATCTGTAGCTCTACGCCCTTAGTTTTAGCAAGAAATAGACCAACTTGCGCCTTTGAGTTGGACTGTAGCATGTTCAGACTGAGTCTATGCATTTATAATGAAAATAAAAATGTCCTTAACCCTGTTCTGTGTTGCTCCAGCACACTGGAAGAGGAGGCTCAGCCCCGAAAGCTGCATCCAGCTTTCTAATTGAACCTGGTGATTCATTGTGTAGCGTGTCTGGTAAATGAAATAGGATGTGTTTTTGTCTGGTTTCTCTCAGCAAAACGAGAAGACTGACATATCCTTGGAGGTCCGGGAGAAACATGTGTTTCAAAGCACCAGTCCGTTCTCTTTGTCCCGTCGACCTATTGTTTTATATAGAGTGTCTGATTCCCGGGCCAAGCTCATGCTCCAGTTTCTTTTTTTTCCTTTTTTCTTCTCTTTTTTGTCTGCATACAATAACTAGCATTGTGAGTGTACAGGGGGTTATAACTGCTGCAGGATCTAGTTCAGCAAACACATGTCTGACATTAAGTTTTATATTATTAAATCAATATTTGTGTATTATACCTTTAAGAGAACTGTGTTGATATGGTGTCTGGAACAATATTTTAAATTGGGGTTGCATTGGGATTACAAAGAGGACAAATTCAGTTGACACCTTGTTGGTTTTCTCTCAGTTCCAGTATTAATATATTTCACTGTTTTGCTATTGAATTAACAGGCCTTTCCTTTAGTAGTTTATTTGCATAATCAGTTAATTCCTAGAACTAGAAAAGCTCTAATAAACAAGCATCTCCACATTTTATATTGTGACTTAAAGGGTATTAGGCGTCTTGTAGTCTGTACTTATGCATGCATACGTTCTCGCTGCAGGACTGCCTCTGTCCATGGTGCTAGATCTATATGTTGCACATAGCATCCTTCACCTTCTATGCTGTGCTTCTGACTGCGCTCAGCTGCAGCCTTTGCAGTCCAGTTTCACAGGGTTTAAAATGATCAAAATGTCCTTGATCAGAGGTGTGCAATCTTTTTTGCAATTTCCATCATTAAATAGCCAAGAAAAGAATGTTTTCTTCACCCCCTTCAACATATATTTTCCGTTTGAACATCTTATAAAGTGGTTCTTTTAGATACCTTGAAAGAACCAACAAGCTTTACTCTATTTGAACATATGAATGCTGGCTCTTTTAGACTATTTTGAGTTGTATTTGAGCAAGTGGGATTAATAGATCTATAGAGCTTGTTTAGATGAGGGTTCAGTAATGATAGAGTCATAAAAAGCAGACAGAAGAGGCTTCATATTGATACCTAGCTCTCAGAAGGGATGCAAAGGTAAATCTTACAAATGCATGATTCTAGATTCATCTGCAGTGTCCCGTCTCAAACTGTACGGAGGTGGAATTATTGTCGCCAGTGGAGATGGCAGCACGGCATTACAAACTCCAGCCCTCTGCGAGAAGTCATATTGCCTCACTGCCTTGTCATTCTTCATGGGTCTTTTCCCCCGCAGGCTCTGGACCGCAGCTTACACTTGGCTCGAGCCCTTGCATGTCCAAAGTCCCACTCATGCCCTGTGGAGGCACCAGGGAAGCAGCCCAGAGTAGAGGGCGACAAACCCGAGCCATGCAAAATCTTGCTGGCGTGAAGAGGTGCAGGAAGGGAATGTCTTTGTTCTGAGAGGAGGAGATATTTGAGGAAAGGGAAGCATGTCTGGGTGAGAGGTTGAAGGTGCAGATTGCATACAGGTGTCAAAAAAAGACTGAAATACAAGAACAGCTGTTCTGTATAATAATCTCTATGCTTACCAACATATCCTACATTCCCCTGCTAATCTCTACATTATGGACTGTGCAGTGTCAAGTGAGAGAGTGTGCTTTGTGGAGGGGGAAGTTAAAGTGAACTGTCTTATTGTACATCTGTGATTTTATCATCTTCCTTGTATTGTATGTTTTCATTGTAATTTGTCATTTTATTATGTGTCTGCCCTGGGACTGCAGATCACAATCAGCTTTTTAGCTCAATGTGATGCAAAACATTTTCTCTTTGAGATTAATGCAGCAATAAATAAACTTAATTGAAAATAAATTAAATAGCAAGGCCATTTTCAGTCCGATGACCTGGGTTCAGGCCCTTTACAGTAAAAATCCACCCTGCTGAAGTGTGCTTGAGCAATGCACTGAATCCCTACCACCCCAAGAGATTTTGTCGGTGACCTCTGACCTCTTTGGAAACAGGCAAAAGAATTCTCTAATCACATCATTATCTGACTTGATTATTTAGAGCAGGAAATAACAGCAAAGAGGGGGTTATGAAATGACTATTTACTCTTGGGAGTGCATGGATTGGGAGTTTTTATTCCACTGATATAACTTATCTCAGTTTCACCTTTACTTTGTTCCAAGTTCCTTACATGCTTAATAATTGTGCAGCTGGTCCATTCAAATTTGTGACTTTGTTCCCTTAAGTGGTTCCCA
>OMLF01009980.1:11087-25265 GCA_900302615.1 Holocentrus rufus
AGGTCAGCCAGAGTAATAACCTCACTCTCACACCTCGCACAGGACCAGACTGGACACCAGAGATGATTGCATGGATCATCTCTGTCTCACGCGCACTCGCCACACCACACTCCCATTTCCATAACAAGTCTTCTCCAGAGACTCTCTTTCCAATGAGCTCTGCAGGCAGAAAATCACCAGCTCTGTTCTCAGTTTGCTATTCAGAAATGTGAACTTGAAAAAAAAAAAAAGTTAAGCTGGTATGCTGAAGGGATTCCTTTACTATCAAAATGTTTAATGTCCGTATCTCCAACCACTTGATCTTTTAAAAGAGTAAAGCCAAGGTAGACGATAGAAGGATGCAGCAGAGGACGAGGAGGCTCACATTCAACAGATGGATGGCTTCTCTTCCCGCAGCTTCCCAAACAGATGGCAAACATCGTGTTGAAGACTTCAGCCTCAACTTAAGTGTAAAACCAAAGGCGCCGCATTTTCTGCGATTACATTTCTTTTTCTTTTTTTTTTCCTTTTCAGAAAGTTTCCTCAGTTATTTGTTTGTTTTAAACTTTTTGTATCACACCGTTTTCCCTTTCTGTCACCGCAGCTGAGATAACAAAGCTTTGATGCGTCAACGTTTACTTCACAGAGATGCGGAACCAATATTTATTAGGCTACTCATAATGCCTTACTCGGAGGACTAATAGGGCACCCCCTGTTGGCTTGAGCCTACAGTGTACACAGGAACGCACAGCTGTTTGTGACTAAATTGGAGGATCAATGGTTTTTTCATTACTGCGATTCCTGTTAATTATTTCTCTGTCTTGGTGGGGATTTTGTTGGCACTGCCATAATGAGAGTTGTTTATGTCTTTGGTGAAGGGTCATTACAGAAGCACTGGTTGGAGATCTCTCCCTTTTAATTATCTCCCCATTTGTGAAGTCCTGGTAACATAACAACTGCATCATGCTGTCAGCTGCACTATTGAACTCTGAAAGGTATGAGGCAAGGTTGTTAAACAAAACTCGAACAAAACTAAAACAAGCAGAAACTACAGTAGACGTTCAAACAGTGTTGTAACCTAAGAAACAGACATTGTGAAAAATAAATGAGTAAATGCATGAATAAATAAATAAATAAATAAATAAATAAATAAATAAAACCACTACTGTCTCCATGTAAATATAACTTGTTAACTGCAAACATGACTAACGTGGTTGACCCTGGTCTGTGATGATCTGTGACTGACAAATACTTCAGCTTGTCTTTGGCGATCGATTGGTGTCCTCCATCTCGTTGTACTGTACGCCTTCTGAAACTCCACACATGCTGCCAAGAGGCGATAACTTCATGCTGCCAACATGGATTGCTTAAAAGCTTTGCCAGTGGTGTTTGTGGCAAGTGTGTTCAGATTGTCAAGCGGTCTGGTCTGGTCTGCCGCTTCTGGAGCCGCATTTCTACCCCATTTTTCTCCTGCACCTTATCTAATGTATGAATAAATGAAGAATATTAGAGGTGGGTACGGTTTAATAAAAAAATAAAGTTGTTCGTCGTGAGCAAATGTGTAATTAGCCTTTAATTAGAGCTGCCCTCTGCCCCTCAGGTGTCCCTCATGAGATTTGACTAGGGGGCCTCCACAGTGAAAATAACACACGCTCTTTTTGTAACAAACACACCAGGGCTGCAGTCTCAGTCTTTTTATTTTTTTTTCTTAATTAATTTATTTATGTTGTTTTTCTCTGGGAAAAATAGTTTCAAACTTTTGTCACATAAATGGGCAATTAAATCTCAGCGTGATCATAAAAATGAAGTCAGATGATCTTGGTAATTAGTCTGAAATGAAAGCATTAATGTTAATTTCTCCTTAAAAATTAGTAATTCAAAAAAGCCTTTACCAGTCTACTGAGAGATGATGTTTGAATAAAAAAAACTAAAAGCTCCCCTGTGAATTCCACGCAGCATTGCAAGGTGCTAAGTACCTCTGACGGGGTTCATTAGAATCATTTGGATTTTCATTTTCAGGATGAAAACTCTGTGACAAAGTTATTTTGTGAAAGAAACAAATGGAAGACAAAAGCATGCAGTTTTTATAGTTTGATAGTGCTGCTCTGCTATTGTGATAGATGTCAAGGAACTAAAACACACACACGCACGCACACACACACACACACACACACACACACACACATCACAGCTGTTGTCAAAAAGCAGGCCTACACAACAACCATCTGCTGATTTAAACTGGTTTTCAGTTTGTAGTGGATGGCCATGACTGTAAACCATTTTCTAGGTCAATTTGTGTGTGCGTGTGTGTGTGTGTGTGTGTGTGTGTGTGTGTGTGTGTGTGTGTTAACAGGATAGCTTTAAGGGGAAATTTATTATGAACAGCTTTTCTAGTTCCAAATCCAAGCCTAAAAGATTGGCCCTGTCACAGATATCCACAACACAAAGCTTAATGTTATTTTATTCTTACATTGAAGCAATTGACACATGGACTGAATATATGTGGCAGCTCAATATTTAGGTTTTGGGTGTGCTTTGAAGCTGTTAAAGGTTAACTCTTGGAGATAAGCTTACCTTCCCAGCCCACACTCAGCCCCGGCCCCTGCCTCCCACTCAGCTGATCTCCCTGAAAGTGGATAATTCAGGAAAAAAAAGAAAAAAAGAAAACAGAACAACAGAAAAGTCTTTTAGGTCATTTCCATTTCCATTCAGGATGTCTCACAGAGTCCTATTTTTTAAAACTGTAGGTCTGAATTTTTTTCCATTCACATTTCAATGATGAGCTACAGCATTTTGAGTGAAAATAATGTGAGAGAGAGAGAGAGAGAGATAGAGCGAGAGGAAAGGAAAGCAGCTTGGTGAAACAATTTTGACAAAGAAGAAAAAAAAAGAACTTGAAGGAACACAATGTAACTGTGGCCATTACCTTGTGCAAGCTCAGGTTTTTCCTTGCAGATTTTAGTGATGCCTGAGGGGATGAAGTTCTGATGAAACCTCATTTGCCTACTTAAGCTGATTTTTAAAGGTTTTCTTTTTTCTTTTTCTTTTTCTTTTTTTTTTTTTTGGCTAAAAAACCTAAATCCCTTACACAAGGAAAAAAAATAGAGTAGCCACCTTTAAAATCACAGCACTCTCAATTCTTTATTTACTGTAAAAATACAACATGTTTTTAACCAAATGAAAAATGTCCATATTTTGCCCCTGACTGAATATTTACTGGTCACAGATACTAATGAATGTGTGCTGTAAATGAGATGTTTCTATTTAACAAGTGGGAAAAAGATGCATCATTCTGGGCAGTATAATAAGGTAACACTCTATACAGCAGTACCTTTTCCTTCAGCTTCAGACATTCAGTATAAATGTGATGCTGGTATGTTTTTAGTCTTGTGGCTAATTATGACCAGAGGTCAAAACACATGTCCTGCCAATCACCTGACCTGCTGGAGAGATGCAGGTCCATTCAACAGATGGTGAAGTTATCGCAAATGAAAACCAACCTTTCCCCCTTCTTCACACTGTGGCAAAGACGCCACACAAAACAAAATGTTTCAGTGCCAAACAAGCTGAGAATGAATGAAACTTCAGGTAGCTTAGAAAGGTGCTGAAAAGGCATTAGGAGCACTAAAAGAGGCATTACCTGAGTGCTGCAATGTGTTGTGCTTGCGGGCATGGTTACATTATTGGTGTGTGACCCTTTAGACTCAACTGACAAAACAACAAAAAAAAAAACATGGAATAAGCATGTAATTTGATGGCTCAGTCTGATTCTCTTCGTTGGACCATCTCACTGATTACAAGCTTATTTCATGTTTTTTGAAAGTTGAGTCTCACGGATCTTCACTTCTGTCAACACCTTGCAATCTAGCAGAATGAACCTTTAACACATGCCGGAGCAATTTTAACATCTGTTTTGTGCCTGCACTTTCTAACAAGAAACAGCATGGCATTATTCAACAGAAGTACCGCAGGACAAAGACCAGCAGAGGCAGAACTAGTTTTAGTTGAAGAAAATAACAAACACATTCATGTATTGCAAAATTGAAATGTTTTGCCCTGCAAAACTGCTGCTTGTACAGTATTACCATTGCAGACAGAGCTGAGGCAGCGGGAAGAGCCAAACGTTCCATCACTGTCATGAAGTGAACATGGCATGACTTGTCTATGCATTTGTCGATGTCTCCTCTAAGTGATAAAAAAAAATCAGACGTGTTTACACCAAAATTAAGACAAATTTTTCACAGGCATTAAATAGTGCTTGCAATTACTGAGGCAGGCGTTTGCTAAGAAACATTTACCGCTGTTTACAAAAATGTGCAGTAATCAAAATGTCATTATTTCATGAGTCTATCATGGCAATTGATTTAAATTGTTGGTGTTAGAATAAAAAAAAACATTTCATCAGGCTCTATTCAAACAGGTTTTGAGCTACTCCCTCTTCGATTGGGACAAAAAAAATCAGTTCCTGATCACAGTGATTTTTATTCACTCTGGTTTAAATAATTTCTGATGACCTTCCTGCATCTTCAAATGCTTCTCCATCACCAGGGTTTTGATCTTCTCCTTCAGCCCCCTCCTGGTCTTCATCACCTGACACAGCACTGCTGCGTAATGCCAGATTGTGTAACATGCACGTCCCCACAAACTCACACACCTCAGAGGGTGAACTCAGCATGCTTTTCCCAGTCTTGTTCAAGCCGATACTGAACGTGCGCTCTATCACATTTCGGGTCTTTCTATGCACAACGTTGCAGCTTTGTTCAGCTGGGGTGGTCCGTTTAAGCGTCAGGGGTGCAGTGGATATGCACTGCCACCTGATGAAATGAACTCTAACATGCTGTTTGTTTGTGATAATTTCATCAAATATGAAATTATAATTCTCTCGCAGAATTAAAATGAAATCACAGCGCCTCTCACAAACAATGCTGCAGCCACTGCCAAAGTCACTTTGCCATTCTCCTTTTTTAAAAATATACACGAATAAACGGAAGCTGTTCAGCTCAGTAAATCACTCAGTGTTGTCAATTTGAATGGTCCCCTCCCTTATTTTTGCACCTTTACAGTGACACTCCTTAAAACGCATGTTAATGAGGTCAGGGACGCTCATAAAAAGGCTTCTGTGCCCTGGTTGATAGATCAGTTGCTGTTGGTTTTGTACATGCAGATGCATTACCACCACTGCAAATGTTTAGCAGATATGACCGTGAGTCGGTAATTACCATCAGTCATGATATATCAGAATAGGTTACTGTAATTACCTTCCAGCATTTTCCGCTTTGAGAGGGAAACTCCCATATATGTGCATGTACTGAAGCTAAAGTGCAAACACCATCCCTTTGGTTTAGTTATTGGCACAAAAGCCAGTGCACCAGTACAGAAAATCACAACAGTCACTTTTTAATGCCAAAAGAAGACTTGCAATGACGCAAAATGTTAATAGACCAGGCGCCAGGATTCTTAAGGCAAGAAGCTTCATTTTCTTTGTTCGCTTCCCAAGGACATTTCAATAGGAAGGAGAGTAGACAGGTAAATTTCACTTTTACAAATCCACTGTATAAAATACGTTTTATGTCATCATATTCATATAATGCTGGACACCGAAAAGAGAACTCTCATGATTATAACATCAAGAGACAAATCTGTTATGAACACTGTGACAGTGCTAAGGGTAATTTTGCAGTGATATTAGTACATTATATTCCTCATAGCTGTTGGCACTGCAGTAAAATAAAGCTCATTTCAATGTAAATCCTTTAAAAATCATCATCAGTTTTTTAGTCTCTGTCTACTCTCTTACTGTCTGCAGCCTTGGTACTCTGATTAGAGTTTAAAGCCTTGGCTCTTTGGCTTTTTGCTTAAAAGAAATATATTGATGTTAGCATATATTGATTGATCTGGCGGAGCTCATAGAAATAGACATGAGTTGAGTTGTGTACTCTGCGCTGTGGGTTTTCTCTTAAGTGTGGCATGCAGCTTTCTCTGCAGATTCTGCATAATTCAAATTCTGCACCTAATCTCAATTTCTACAGCTGATGATTGATGCTATCAAACGTTCTCTTGCACATATGCTTGAGGGGACTGAAAGGAGTTGTTTTTACAGTATGCATTAACATGCTCAGATTGGTTTAGTTGAGGAAGTCCTGTGGCTGAACAAGATAAATTGGACACTGGGAAACTGGCTCCTCCGTTTTTTTTATCCTTCAAATAGCCATTATTTTCTCTATTTGAGAGCTGTAACTTTGTTGGACTAAAAAAAAACTTCTACCCCCATTCCATCAAATAACTTTTACTGTCTTGTACTTAAGAGTCATGGAGGGTCAAACAGCTCAAAATGCTTACAACTTTCTCAAGAGAATCACCATGGGGTGGAAGTAAGCCTCTAACTGAACTTGTTGATGCTGGCAGGCTACAACTGTTGCGAAGTGCTCCTCTTGCTGCTGCAGACCGCCTTTGAAGTAATGGAGAAATTCATTTGCAAAAGCTAAGAGAAGTCATGGTCTGCTGAGCCCAAGATGTGACTACAGTGTGAGAAAATGGTCTCAGATTATGTCGGAATGATGTGATGGGAAAGGGATTTTCTTTAATCCAGGCCAGTCTTTGCTGTTACAGTATGCTGATAGTGAGTCATAACACCTTTAATGTTTTGGCATTAGCAGCTGTGTCATGCAAAGCTTAAAGATAATAAGAATAAAGTTTCAATTTCTGTCCCTTTGCTGGAACAGTTTTGGGTTATCTGGTACTTTTCTCTTAGTTGTGGATGCAATATTTTGGAATGAGAGTCATGTGAACTACACAATACATACCACTGAAGAGGAATAACTGGCGAGGTTCCCACAAGATATATCATAGATATGCATCATCACATCAGAAATACAGTAATTCAGACTGAGCTATACCAATAAATGCAGAGATAAAATAGTTGGATTCGTAATTAATGTTTTGTCAGTTCAGATCTCATGCTAAAAATGTCCAAATAAGAGTTTAACTCAGGCTTTGAGAATTGTAAGCAGCACACTGTGTTGTCCTCATATTGCACTCACATTACTGTGGATGCTGAGGTGACTCACAGCCAAAGCGAGACGAGGAAGGGAGCAATATGTGTTGCTTTAAAGCATCACACCATGCTATTCTTGTCTTTTGTACTTCTATCTGTCAGTGCTCCCTGGCATGTCGGAATTCTTGAATCCACCGTACCACCAAGCAGTCACGCACTGAATCCCTGAATTTGACATGTTCCATCTTGTTGGATTTTTACTTTCTCTATACCGGCACAGCCTTTCTCTGCCAGTGTCTCGTTCAAATCAATACAATAAGCTGAGGTGAGTTTGAGGAATATCAAGCATGAGAGTAACTTTGCACCTTTGCAGGCACAATCACATGCCTTGAAATGCACAACTAATATGTGTGCAACGGTGTGTGGCCTGGTTATGTGATTGCTAAAGCCTTACTTTTTTTCTTTTTTTTTTCTTTGACTTGTTACATCCAGATTTGTGAAGATGACTCTATTTATAGGAAACAGCATAAAAGAGCTTCTACGTGCAACAGTACTCTTTCTTATTCATGATTATTGGCAGAAGAAACACTATTTAGTATACTGACATACGTCTCCCTCTAGGTGTATATATATTTTGCTCCAATGTTTGAAGATATGATTGTATGCATAACTAGTTACCATTATAAAATGCATTTAAACTCATCAGTCACATGTTTTTAGTCCTCATATTTAGAACTTTCTCAAGAAAAACAAAAAAGTTTAGCTGGTTCTATTTATTTCTCTGTGGGTCTACCCTTTTGTTTAAGAATGGATTAAGTACTAGGCCTTTAAAGTGCCTAATTGTGCACGCAGAAACAGGGGGAAATAGCATGTATAGTCCCGCTTGGTTATGTGTCTTGCCTTGGCAAATGCCAAAAGGATCAACCAGATGCTGAAACATCTGTGAGTGTAATTCATTCACTGAAAACTCCATATGGGGATTCTCCCTTGGTGGTATGGGTGAGAAATAATTAATCCTATTATTATTCATTTTCGCAATACTTCCTCTCATATGGTGACAGTTCCAGAGGCAAACACTCATCTAGTGTAGTTGTTGTCAGGTGGTACTTTGTTTACTCAAATAAGGGCTAATATAATTCACCTTTTACTATATTTATGCGTATTTATTTTTCACATAAATCGAGACGTTTACACTAGTCATTGATTTAAAATAAATCACAAACTATTTGTATTTGGCACACACATAGACATAGAGAGCAGTTAGTCTGTCCATAGAAAGGTATATGATTACCTTTTTATTCAAATTACTGTAAATGCATGCCTATGCAATTTTCATTTTTCAAGAACACAGACAAGAAAGAATGGTTATTTTATTGTTGAAACCCATTCATCTCAACACTGCACAATGAATTTTCGGTGGGTTTCTAGGACCTAAGATTAATGAAAGTCAATAAGAAAGTCAACAAGACAAAACAACACTAAAATTACAGTTGCATAGCTTTATGTGACATCACTAACAATGCAGTGTATGTGTCTGGAAACTCATTTAAAAATAAGCGTACATAGTTAGATACATAGTTAAACACATCATAAATGATCTACGCATCCCTGGGACCAATCAGTAAAAAGATGCCTCTGAGTTACATCAAAGACAGACTGATGGTGGAGCAGTTAGTACTGTTAAAAGTTTTTGACATTTAATTAGAGTGTCCCCGTCAGGTGAATCAATAAGTTTTAAATACCAGGACGCGGTGACAAAATGTATCATGCCTCCAAGTTTCATCAGAATTGCGCCTGTGGTGTCTAAGATATTACATTTGCATTTACAGTGTCAACTTTAATCATAGTACTCTCATTAGGCTAATAAGTCTAATTTGTAGGGATAGCAGGATGTTTGCAGCAAGCAGACCAGGAAATTTTTACCTCTTTTTTCAGCATCTCCTATCAGGACAGTTACAGTAAAAGCACAAATATGCATAATTCCTTCTGCGGGTTTCATCTAAATCAGACCAGTGGTGTCTGAAATATAAACGGAGATACAGACAAATGGATGGATGTACACAATCTGTCCCCCACCTCTGATGTCATGCAGAGGGAATAAAAATAACTATCACGCAAAAGAGGACTTGAACCTTGAAGTAACTAATCACAATCACAAAGGCAGCCGCACAAACAAGTAACAGTTAGTTAAAACAGTTAATTAGCACTGTGTGTTAACTTCAAAACGAGATTTGAAAATTACTGCTTTTATTTCTAAGATTCAAAACAATGTGTCGACTAATAGCTCCAAAGAGGCAAGATGTTCAGTGCCTGACTTGCACTTGTAAATGTGACAGAAAAACTAGAAAATTATTTAATGTGGCAAAGGGAAACTCCAAATCTCAAGTCTCCAAATTCATGACAACATGTGCCACATATGGATAAGCTCCATTGGCTAACAGGAATAGTCACTGCAAATTGTAGGTCACAAATGGAAATAGGAGACTTGACTAGATAGTTGTCAAACACCACAAAAATACCGCTTCAAAAATTACCACATACTTGAATTGATGCCTCTGTGACTGTTTCAAAACAGGTTTTATGTTGTGAGTTTCACAAAGTGATAGTTATGCATGGTAACCATAGTTCTATGATCACAGATGGAGCTCTCTAATGGGGCTCAACTGGCTTTATCACTTATGTGCTTCCCTCAGTGCTCTGAAGTTTTCATGACCTAAAAACAAGCTCCACCAGCAGTGAGACCTGCTGTCTGTCTTTTCTCTCAGCCAGCTGGCCGGCTGGCCATTCAAGGAAGTCAGCGGGGTTCCCCATGCAGTTGTTCACAAGCTTTAGCAGTATCTCCATTGTGTTCATATCAGTGAGCCCATCACTTCAGGACTCTGGTTCTCGAGGCCAAGGGGGCTCCAGGACATCTGGCTGACCTGCTGCTTTTGTGGCTCCCCAGTGTGGAGCTCAGATGTAGCAGGCAGCAGTGTGCTTCCCTGTGAGACTTGGCTTCATTCAATAGTCCAACCAAACTGACCAGTTGAGTGTGGGTCATGTCTGTCTTCTGTAAAGACAGAGCACAGGCACATGGTTATTGAAATCTCCTTTTTTATTAAAGGAGTAAGCAAGAAAACATGAATGTGCATCACTTCATTAGACAGATAATCTTCCACTCAGGTCTGTTTCTCAGGCAGAGATTACAATATGGTAGCTCTGAGCAGGTTGACCGAGAAACAAACCTGGATGGTGATGCGCTCCGCTCTCAGCTGGACGAGTCATTTGAATACATGGGAGGACTGACCTGTGATTCTTGAATAAGCTGCAGCCTAGCAAGAGAGCCCATTGCCCTCACCACTCAGGATGGCACCTGGACAGAGACAGAGGACACAGTTGTCATCGGCATCTTCCAGGGGCAGCATCGGTCATCCTCCTGCTGGTGTTGGGAGGGCTGGTGGCAGGAAATTTAAGACCAAGGCAGACAGGCCAGGCCCAAGAGGACCAGCACTGTGCTCTGCTGTCATTGCATTTCGCCCGCAGCTCTGGAGAGCAGTGGAAAAGCTCCAGCAATGCTGGTGCCTTGCAGACGAAAGAGACCGGCATTCGATGCATTCCACTACCGCAGTTCCCAGAGACGTAAGCACTTGGAGCAGTGTTTGAGGGGATCAATGGCAGTAACCAGTCCATGGCACATCTGGCCATACTTCATTAGTGGAGTGTCATATAATGTCATCTTTGGCAATGTTATCTTCAGGCACTTAGGAAAGTCGATGCATAATATAGAGACAATCACAAAACTGGCCTTGATGCTAGCACTGACGTCAGATATGAGAGTGAATGATTTGTGCACACTGCCCATTCATGCCAGTTGTTTCCCGGTGAGAGGGGATTTGGGTAGCACGGAACTCAGACAAAACCTGTCCTTCACACCTAAGACTATCAATAGTTCTTTTAGGTCCAGGACGATTCAGCTGAATGTGTGTTATCCTCCTACCCATGCGGGGGAAATGGAGGGGAAATTGGATCGGACGTGCCAATGCAATTTCTGCTCACATTGGCATGCATATGTGGAGCGCAGAGCTACGCTGAGACACACAGCAGCTGTTTGTGTGCTATGGCAACAGAGGGGCTGGCAAGCCCCCATCAAAACAAATGTATAACTTTTATACAGCACTAAGCCATAGTGGGAGTAGGGTCATCCTGATTGGCGGAGCATGCATGTAAATTTCAGCGCAGTGAGGATCAGTGGTTACGTCAATAAAGCACTTAGAGGATGAAGCCTTTGTGAAATAGACCTGATATTTGTGGCGAGGCTGGTTATATCCAGGCCATCAAACAAAGATCTGTAACTTGTGTAAAAAGCACAAAACTTGGACCACTGAGCAATGGAAAAAAGTACTATGATGAATTATCTTTCAATCTTTTCCTTCAACTGGATATTTTTACAGATAGCCAAGGCATGCTCTCAACCAACAGTATCTGGTTTTTCTCTCCTTTATTTATCCATGACAGCTCCGCTAAGCATGGATGCTCCTTTTCAGAATCACCCTGCTTCACACTCACACAGTTACACACATTCATGCCTGGAAGGTGTCCAGTACAGCAACAGTCTGACACTGTTGGCCACCAGGAGTTGGGAGTTAGGTGTCTTGCCCAAAGGCACTTCAGCTGTGTGCATAGTGAGAGTGCCATTCATTCATGCCTCCCACCCTGTATTTGTGGGACTTCGTCGGAGTCAGCGGGTCTCATAACTGCTCTGCATGGTCGTGTAAAGGAGCACATTTTGAACTATTAACAATGGTCATGTAAAGACAAAGGGATATGAGACCATTTTATAATCCCTGGTGTAAACACTACTTCCTCAGATTTCCACCTTTTTCATCCATCAAAGACCTGGAGGTTTTCCCTCTTGAGGAATAGTCCAGTATTTCTCTACACATAGCTAAAGACTTGTATGATGTCATTCCAAAGAGGAGGAGGAGGTGGAGGAGGAGGGGGAGGACTGAAGTTGATGTGAAGGAGAAGGGTGACCCTACTCCTTATTGTGCACTTCATTTTCATATATATTGTTCCATGTTTCAGTTACTTTGTCCACCCACTGATAGGTACACAATGAGGACAGGCTGGACTCTCAAAATGCATGGCAATTTGCAAAACTAATGTCACCTTTGTGATGAGATCTTAACCCGGAGTGAGTAAAACATTGTTGATAAACTGTTGTACTGCTGACTTGCAAGCTCGCCTCTAGAGCGTGCTGGCATGTATGGACAAGAGGTGGAACAAAAATGGATCCACTTTTCCATCAATTTCTGGCCTTGTGACACATAATCTGCAAGAGAAAGTCCTGTGTCACCTCACTGTTGATCCTATTGACTAGCCTTGCTGTCAGAGGACATGCTGTTTGTGTAGGCAGACAATAGATCATAGATGCAATAAGGTGCACAGGCTTGATGAACATGGATTGCTGAGTGTGTATGGGACGCCATGCAAAGTTTACAGTGGCACCAAGAGACAGGATACTGGCAGATACACAGGAAAACATTTTGAGATGACCGGGGGTATACTGTGAGGACAAATTAGCTAGAAACTGGTATGACCACTTAAATGAACTGCCAAATTTATATTTACTTAAAGTATTACATACAGTAGGCTTACAAAAACAGAAAGGTATCATGAAACATCCAAATAGATCTGTCACTCTGGTAGGCATGCAGATAGTGACATCCAGCACATTGTAAATTGTGAGAGCAATCTTTTGTTCTCAGAGACAAAAACTTTCCTTTGAAATTGGTTTCTTTGCATGGAGCCAATCCAAGGTAATTTTCCAGAGACTATTCGTTCTTCCATGTCAGACAGTGTGCAGCAGGAATACTATAGAGACATTGCTGTTGGATGAGGGGCATATAAAAAGCAGTGCACCTGTGAAAATGCCTTGCAAAGGCAAATCGTTTAGAAAAGCAAAGCATCTCAGGAAGAAAGTTAGCTAATGTGAGCTACCTGTGCTTACATACAAACATTTTCTTGGACATAAAATGGAAATTGTTAGATACAGTGACACAGTTTGACCCTTCCATATGTTGAATTTCACTTTGAGAGTTTGTTGACAAAATTAAATCCCTTTTATTTGGTAAGGTATAAGGTATATGAAGAACATACATATGTGAAGTATAATATCAGTATAGGCAATGTAATGTAATGCACAGGGTAGAGCATGACACCTGCACTGACATTGTTAGAAATTTGATCCCACTGGGGACATCCTATGCTAAAAATATGTGCACTCACTGTACTGTGAGGCACTGTAGAGACAAAATTGTAATCCACCCAATGTCAGGTATAATTTTACTCATACAGTGAGTGCTACCAACGTCATACAGTACTCATGGAGCTCTCTACTGTAAAAGCCAAGTGAATCATTCAGATTAGTGGTTGATTGGTTAGAGAATGGTGACTGGCTCTGACCTGTAACAGTATATAGTCTATGGAATGAGACTTTGATATTTTTGATGCGTACTAGGAAAAAGGCTCTGTTGGTCTTCAATTTTTTTTCCACATTCTATGTCATACTGCTATTTAGAGCAAATTAGTTCACAGTATGGGGTCAGAAAATGTATTTGTTGAGTTTTCTGCCTCACATAGTTAATTAAGTACAAAAGACATCTCCAACTCATTGACATAAAAGTTTTCTTTTTGCTTTCAAGTGAAAGTTACACTTGGATCTTGTTTTGTTCTATCAAGGAGCATCATGCTCCTTAGGATTCTCTCTCTCTCTCTCTCTCTCTCTCTCCTTCTCTCTCTCTCTCTCATCCTCTCTTCATGTCTTGTTTCCTCTCCTTCTGCCTCTGTTCCTTGGCTCAGAGCTTATCAGCCACGTTCAGCTGCCGGTGGACCGTCCACAGAGACTGTCAGAGTACCAGGCTAGTTGGCAACGGTTGAGGCTTTTTATTTTCTTTAACTTAAAATATTTTATTTATCTTTCTCCACTCCAACAATTTCTCTTCTATTTTACTTCCAAGTTTTGTGCAGGTGACTGCTCAACATAATTATATATACGAATATATGCAAGTGGTCAACTCATATTGCTCCTCTTACAATGCATTTTCTTCTTTCTACATCACAAACAGCTTAGCATGGTGTTGTTCTCTCTATCAGAGGGCTATAATTTATGTTTGCAGCCATATTGCGGTGCACATCACATAATTGAGATAAAGGCATTTGTGTGT